>VZTO01022188.1:31392-161056 GCA_013400615.1 Syrrhaptes paradoxus | reverse complement strand
TAGGAGAGGAGGGTCAGCTCCTATCCCCCCAGGCTGTCACTCAGACCCCACGGCCAGCCCAGGGGGCGTTCCCCAGAGCAGATGAACACGGCTCCCTTGCTCCCAGGGCCCCGTTCCCTCATCTGCCCGTTCAGAACCAGGACTGTTTTGGAAAAGCCCGAGGGGGTGAAGGGACTGGAGCACCCATGTGCGGCTCGGGCGAGGTCCGCAGCACGGCCGGGAGCGCAGGGACCACCGCGGGGAGCTGCGGTCCTGATCCCTCTCCAGCTTTCCCAACATTTCCCACTTCAGTTCTGGGGATTACGTGCAGTGTGGGTGTTGCAATGTCCGGCGTGACCTGCCTGCTGGGGAGCGGCAGGAAGAGGCTCAGCCACCTCCGGGCTCCCAGTTACGCCTCCGCGGCATCGTGAGACCAACATTTTCCATCTCCTGGGCTGAGCTGAAGCCGGCAGCAGGGCCGGGCTCCCAGACACGCTCCTCCGGGCAGGGGAAGAGCTTTTCGCCCACCCCAGGTTCTGGTCATTGGCAGCGTGGTGCCAAGGTGACGCAGCCACCTGGGAGATTCCTGCCCGGCTCCGCTCGCTGGCTGCGGAGGGGGTGACGCTGTCCCATAGCCAGTCGGGGAGGTCGGGTGGAGCGGGCTCAGGGAAAACCCCCAAACTCCCGAGATGCCGGGCTCGCCCCTCTGTTTCCATACACACTGGCACCAACACCCGTGATAATGAGCGTGGGCAGCGAGAGCCAGAGCGATGCCAGGCACGGGAGGGACGGTTTTCCTTTCCAAAGAGCGGGGTGTCGCTGCTCCTTTCCAAACGTCGTGTTGAGACACCCGAGAAACAGAAACACAGAGCACCCAGGGATTTCCAGTGTTTCTGAAAGCAGCAGCACGGGAACATCCCTGGGGCTGGAACATAAACAAGCTGAAATTTATTCCCAGGAGAAGTTACTGCATCGCTCCGATGAGCAGCGGTTTGTTTACTGTCAGTTTTTATGAGCTTTCGACATGAATCATCTGGCAGAACTGCAGCAAAATGAGGGAACCAGTGAGTGAAAATACATAAGCGTCGTTAGCAGAAATTAAAGAAAAAATGAGCTCGTCTACTTTCATCAGCTTCAGGGAGCTAACAAACTTTTTAGAAAGCTTTAAATGCACACCTCTCCTCTTCTGCCCAGGCCGGGCCCCTGCTCTCGGGGTGTGCTCGGGACAGGGCACCCCAGCACGAGCCAGGTCGCCAGCCAGGAGTGGCGAGTACACCCGGTAAAGCTGGGAAGAGAACCCTGGGAAGCAGGTAGAGCAAATGTAAAAACTGAAATCAGGTGGGATCGTGGATGCTCTTCAGATTTCAAGTTCAGATGACCTGTTGAGTGCCCGGATTCAGCCGTTGTGTTTTGGGAGAAGGGCTCAGCCTTTCCAACATTTTCCAACAGCCAGCACCCCGGATTAAACGGCACACGTGGGTATGGTGAGGGAAGGTGAGCGGGAAAGATGCATTAGCTCCTGATTCAGCAGGAACAGGACCGAGGTTCTGCTTCCCTTTAGGATTACAGTCAGCTAAAGGCAAGCTTAACAAAGGAACAGTTCCATCCACCCAAAACTACAACACTGGAACAAACGGGGATTTGCGCGTACCAGCCTGTGCACGTACCATGAATGGAAGTTCAGATGTAAAGGATGTGATTAAATTTGTGTTTCTTTGTATTTGAAGAGAGGCTCATCTGTATCACACAGGCAATAAAGGAACCGCACTTCTCAATTTTTTTCCTTTCTTTGCTTTCAAAGTGCTTAAGTAATCTAAAAGTATAGTAAAAAAAAAAAACCCAGTCGCAGAAGACAGAGGTGCACGTGAGCTGAACAAAGCCGAGACCGGTTAGGGTCTGGTACAATAACAACTTCAGACACAATTCTGGTCCAATGGAACCTGCTGGGGATGCTGCCTCTAGAACGAGACACTTTGGAGGGACCCGAACATTGTGGACCACAGCCCTCGGACCGGGCTGTCCCACGGCACAGGGACCCCTCCCTGGGTGGGATGCGGGACGGGTCTGCAGCACGCGCTGGGCTCCCTCTGCACCGGGAGGAACTGCTCCTGCTTGTAACCCCGGAGCAGACGTCCCTGCGCGGAGCCGGGACACACACACGGGGCCGTGCTGCAGGCAGAGGTTGGGATGCACAGGGGTCTGACCACGCCTGCGCCGGGTTTTAGCCTGGCAGCGTTTAGTGGTGCCCCAGACAGAGCCCTGGCCCTGGGCGCTGCCCACGCTGTGCAGAGGCAGAGGCTCCGCATCGCTCCAGCATCCGCTTGTCTCTCGTGAGAACACTCAGACCGGCACACGGTCCCTGTGCTTCCCAGCCCCTGGGGCTGGGGTCCTACCGAGAGACCCCCCAAAAGGAGGATGTGCTGCAGCCGCGCGTTGTAGCTGAAATCAGGTAACGAACACAGAGAGGCGGCACCCGGCCGTGTCTGCACAGGAGTGCTCTCCTTTCTCACTTAAACACATCGACAACGCGTTGGAGAGAAAGAGGAGGGGGGACCGAGCGTCCTCCTGCGACGCTCCTGCCCGGTGTTTGCTCAGAGAGCGGATTAACAAGGGAACGGGATTTTATTACACGCATGAGAAGTTCAATACAAAATTAAATTGATACAAGGGTTTGTGCTGCTGAAGGAGGAGAGAACGCGGAGAGCGGCAGGTTTTAACTGGGAAAGGGTAATGCACTTCTTCAACCATAGCTGGAGTTTGTATTAGTAACAAACACAACAAGAAACAGTTCCAGTTCCCCTGTCAGTGGAACTTATGATTTTCTGCATCCAGAACAGCTATGAGAAGGAACAAACAAAAAATAAATCTATTTCCTGGCCACAGCCTATGGCAACCTAAACATCCAGGCTTCCAAAGATCGTACTGGGACTCTGAAAACGTTAGCAAACCAGAAAATAAGCTAGTTTCTTTCTGCACAGCTGTAAACCAAGAACCCCCAGCTGCTTTACAAGAAGCCGTTTAGATAAGGCACAATCCTAATGAAAAGAGAAGAGGAAAAAAAAAAGTATAATTGGATGATGTGGTATTACGGTATTATTCTGACCAGTGATGCAAAGCTGCACAGAGACGGAACAGCTGTCAGATAATCTTCCTGATTAATACCAAAGAGCCTTTGCATGCAGCCCCATTGCTCTTACAAGACACTAAACAACAAACCCAAAGCCAGACCCCTTTCAGAGGACGAGTGAGGCGGTTTGGTCTTCCCGCCATCCTTTCAGAGACAGGAAAAAACACAAAAAACAAGGGTTTTGCTGCAGTTTAACCTTTGATTTCAACAGTTCTTTGCAGAAGAGAACTGTGTAAAGCTACAGACATTTATTTCTAAACCCNCGACACAAGTTGTGCTAGAAATTGTTTCCATCAGCGTTCCAGAGTTCATCGCAGAGAGAACGCACCAGAGCATTTCTGTTAAAAACTCCTTTGAGAAATATTTCTGGGGGAAATACTAATGTAGAAGGAAATTCACCTTTTTGCTGTCTTTGTTGTAGAGTTTCCACTATTTTCAGCCCTTGACTTTCTACTGAGAGTGAAACCCTGCACAGGGTGGGCTGGCAGCCGGGACGCCGGGTCACATCGTGGGGACGGTCCCCATGGGCAGGACGGGCTGCGATGGCTCGGCGTCGGACAGGAGCTGCACGCGGGCAGGGACTCGGGGACGCAAGGAGAGGGGGACAGGACCCGCCTGGGACCGGGAGAGCCGGATTTCACCTCTGGCTCTGCCGAGATGCTGAAACACGCACAGAAAAACCCTCCGAGGGTCACAGGAGCTTCGCTGCAGCCACATCAGCCTCAGTTTTTCCTTCAGCCTCAGTTTTTTGCAGCCTCAGTTTTTCCTTCAGGGTTTTCTTTTTAGCACATAATGCATTAATTAATTGAAACGCTAATTCAATGTAAAAAAAAAAAATCTATTTTTGTGTGAAGCAGCTTCCCAATTTCCAAGAGGTTTTAGGGAGACGTGCCCAGCTCCCAGCCCCGCTGCGGGAGAGCTGCTCCTGCAGCCCCGGGAATGCTGCGGCCGGCCCCACGCCGGAGCGGGCGGCACATCCCACACCCGCTCCCGGGATGCTCTGAGCATCGCGTTAAAAACCACAGGCCCAGAGATCCGATGGAACGCGCTGCCAGCGACGCTTTCCTGCTGAACAACATCTGCCGTAGATAATCGTGTGTCACCAATAACACACGAAGCACGCACCCAGCGCGGGCTGCAGAACAGATGTACGTGTGTCGAACCATCCCGTGATTTCTGTGAAGAACAAACGTCGTCGAGTCGTGCTGAAGCAATAATCGTGTGTTCGGTGAAAGCCACCAGAAACAGCTTTGTAACTTTGGAATATTTTAAGTTTTTCTCCTCCTTTTGAATTTGTAGTTGTCCTTGCTTTCTGTCATTTTTATTATTGTGTTTCACTTTATCATTCTCTGTGCTTTCCACAGAAAGAATGCTTGATCACTTCTTCTAAAAGCCACCGATAAGAAAATTAAATCCCTTTGGCATCACTGCACAGGGCGGTTGCATAACAAGCCGAGTATATATAGAAATTGCATTCCAAGTGTTTACATAAGAGCTCAGAATAACACAGATGCAAAGAAAAAAAAAATCCAACTCAATTTCCAAACCAGCCCTGCGGTGCTTCTGTGTCTGATAACCGGGAGCAAGCGAATCAGCTTACCCGTGGAACACAGCGAACATTATTCTGGTGCTATTTACATAACTGGAGAAGAAAGATTAAAAATTGAACAGGCAAGCGTGTGTGAAAGGGGGACTGGCTTTTCCTGAAGAAGATTCTCTCTCTAGCCAGAAAGGCTGGCACAGGAGCTGATGCTTTAAAATACTCCGAGCCGTCCGAAATCTCTTCTGGTCTGTTGTATTTATGCAAATAGCGTTCCTTGGTGGATCAGACCGCCACAGACACCTTCGCATGCTCTTCTCAAGAGTCTCAATCCAACGCTTACAACACAGAGCAAGAAAACCCAACATTGTTCTGCAAACCCTAAAGAAGCCGTGCTCCCAAAAGCGACTGCGAGGGCACGAACCGAGGCTGACAGCCCTTTGAACGCTTTCCCTCGCTATCGAAAAGCCAGAAGCACGGAGGCACCCCCTCCAGAACAATGGGCTGAGGGACTGTTGGGGACACAACTGCATTGATCCAAATCCATCCTGGGTATCTGCAACCCGAAGGCAGGTGAATTGGAAAACTGGTGCAAACTGGAAAGCTCTGCCAAAAAGGTCAGCAACACTGAAAACCCACTCGTCTAACGTGACTGAGCACCTCTGTTCGGTTCCTTGCACAACTCACCTGGAAAGGAGGGTTTAGTGTTGGTTTTTTTAATGTACAGATGGATACAGGCGGCTTTTTGCTGCTTTCCTCCCGAGAAAGGGAGAGAAGTGCCCAGAAACACAGACCAGCCCTGGGAGAGGCAACCAGACCCTCAGGAAAAACACAAACCACCCGTCAGGGCTCGCTCAAGAAACGACAAAATGATCTTAGAGAACGGCAAAGCGAGCAAGAGCCACCGAAACGCACACCATTGTGCCCAGCTGTCACCAGCACCCCCAGCTCANTATCTGCAACCCGAAGGCAGGTGAATTGGTAAACTGGTGCAAACTGGAAAGCTCTGCTGAGAAGGTCAGCAACACTGAAAACCCACTCGTCTAACGTGACTGAGCACCTCTGTTCAGTTCCTTGCACAACTCACCTGCACAGAAGGGTTTAGTGTTGGTTTTTTTAATGTACAGATGGATACAGGCAGCTTTTTGCTGCTTTCCCCCCGAGAAAGGGAGAGAAGCGCCCAGAAACACAGACCAGCCCTGGGAGAGGCAACCAGACCCTCAGGAAAAACACAAACCACCCGTCAGGTCTCGCTCAAGAAACCACAAAATGATCTTAGAGAACAACAAAGAGAGCAAGAGCACATCGAAACACACCGTTGTGCCCAGCTGTCACCAGCAGCCCCGGCTCGCCCAGCCCCTTCCCCCTCGGAGCCCTGTCCCACAGCCACCCGCAGAGCCCGAGGAGGGGGACGGGCGGGAGGGACCGTCCCCAGGCAGCGGGGACACGCGGGGATGCTTTGCCTCCGCAATGAGAAATGAACGCGGCACGCCGTCCCACGGGGTCCCAGAGCCGGTGCTTTAAACCCCAGTCCTGCAGAGACGCCAGGGCTGCAGGTGGAGCAGCACCGCTCACGGACCCGCGGGACCGGGGGCTGTTACACCTCGGGAGGTGCTGGGAAGGTTTTCCTCAAACACCCCTTTGGTGGCTGAAGGTGCAGCAGTGTGTGCCCTCCCCGCTCCGCGCTGACACAGCACCGGAGACCGTACGGATGGAGATAACCCCTGGGTAAGGGCTCGGACCCAGCGTGCACCAGCTCCCCGGGCGGCTAAGGACAGGCTCAGGGACGGAGCTCGTTCTCATCTCCCCCTCTGCAGCATCCAGACCCAAAATAGGGGCTGAAATAGAACCTCATTTATTTCCCTCTGGACAGTAACGGAGCAGAGGGGCCCTGGAGAGGAGCTCAGCCCGCTATTGCTGTGCGGGCATTAAACATTAAACCGGCTGGCCGCCTGCTCCTAGCAGGGCTATTAAAAATGCACAGAACATTTCCAATCTGAATTCCATAATTATCCATAACGCTCTCAAAGGTTTTTATTTTCCAGCTGTCACTGTGTCACTTCTCCCATCTCCCTCTCCTCCGTCTCTGTCCAGCTCCCTCTCCCCGGGTACCAACTCCTCACAAAACAAACTCCAGCACCACTGTCCAGCCAGTTTGCTCACATCTCTACGAAACAGCTCAGATTTTTTTTTTCCGGCTTTCAATTAAAGAGAAAGTTATCATCAGCGTGAATCCTGCAGTCTTGCTGCTGAGCCCCGTTATTTCCCTAGAGAAATGCAACCACCATTGTCAACCGCGAGCGGAGCCGCAGCACCTTCATCCTGACCCTTTGCCGTTTTGTGCATCTATATTTTCCTATTTCTTGTGCAGTTTCTAATCCGTGGCTCTGTTTTTCCTTTCAAGCAAAACTTTGTGCAACAGACTTGCCGAAAGGTGCTTCGGCGACAAAGCGTGAGCTGAGCCACAACAAGCTCCAGAGGGTAAAACACATTTACCCCTGACTTAGTGATGGGGTCAGCTCTTTCAAACAGGCAACGCCACGCTCAAGACTGCTGTCAAATAGCTGTCCCAGAACAAACGCATCCCGATTCCCGAAGCCTCTCCTTCGCCCTCCCTGCGGACCATCCCTGGCCAGACAAAGGTGAGCTGTTCATCCTTCCACCACACAAACCCGCTCCTCGGTATTCCCTCTTCAACACAAGAATCCCTTTTGTTTTCCCAGTTGTGCTATGGCGTGGGAAAAACAGAACAGCCAATTTTACCACAAAATGCCAGAATTTGCATGAAAAGTTTTTCTCTGCCAATTTGACTGCTTTTAGAGACAAGATGTGTCATCTCCCCAGAAACATCACTTATGCATCTGTCCTGACAATCCAGCCCTGGTTTAACGCCACTTGATACCCAGAACAATGAGCTGATGCTTCACAAAGCCGGAATTGGGCTTGGGGTAACTCTCGGATCTGCTATTTAGCAATTTTTCAGAGGACAGTCCTTTTCTCAAGGATTCAACATCACCAAGCCGTGCCTCAGCAGGTCTGGAAAGTTAAAAAGTCAGAAAATCATCATAAACAAAGAATTTTTATATGGTCGCTGATGCGCATGGGAGAGCATCACCCAACAGTGACACGAAAGCCACTTGGAGAGGTCGTGGAGATAACCAGGTATCGGCAAAAACCTGCCCCAAATTCCAGATGTAAAATGAACAGATTTTCTCAACTGCTGTCCCTGGGGAAGACGAAGGCAAAGAAACCAAAACACTCCTGTACCGCAGTGTTAACGACCGTTTAAACCTTCGCTGGTCAAACACAGGACAGAGCAAAGGACATCTGAGGCACCGTGGAGCTGGAGGCACCTGCCCACGTGTGTCCTCATTCAGCCAGACCCACACGGCCCCAGGAGCCCTGCGGCACGGCCAGGGCTGCACCATCGGGGACAGCATCCCGCATCCCACGCGCGGGAAGGTCTCTGTGCCGGGCAGTGCTCGGGAGCACCGTGGGAGGCGGGGATGCTCCAGAAGAAGATGAAGCAGTGCTGCTGACAGCACGGCTCCCCACGGGAGGAGGCAGATGACATTGCAGCCCCGTCAGCACCACGTCCTCGCTGTCCTGATGTGCGCTCTGATTTAATTCAACGGCACTTTGTGCCACACACGTTGACATCTCGTTTCAGCCCCGTCCCTCGGAGCACAGCACAGCACTGAGCAGCGGCTGTGGGCAGAGGAGGGGGAGGAACTGAAAGAGCCAGTGCCAAGCGTGGGCACAACCTGGAAGTTTGCTTTTGTTCACTGTGTCTCAAAAAAACTCCAGAAGTCAGGCTGTCCCAGACAGGGGGAAAAGCACAGCAGCATCCACAGCAGCATCCCCCGCAGCCAGCCCCAACGCTGCTGTGAGCAGCACCTGCTGGCAAAGCCAGCTTCTGTGCCGCTAAAAATATTTAAAAAAAATAAAATTTACAATCCATAAGAAGGAGCAGCACCACTAATGGACAAGAAATGCCTCAACACAGCAGCTGAGCATCAGCCAGCCCCGTGCCTGCTGTGTCCCTCCAGAAGAGACACCCTGTGCCTGGGGGACCCGGCCCCACAAGGGTCCCAGACCCTCACCACAGCTCACGTCAGCTGTGCTGCTTTTTTGATACAAGCTTGACTCAAAGATTTGTAGTTTTTAATATTCTGCCCCAAAATCAACCACCTGCTCTCACTTGTTGGGGGGAAAAAAATACAGAACTTTGTAAAACAAAGCTTACATCACACACACAAGTCAGTTTTTCCACTTCTGGGGGCAACACCCAGTGGAGTTTAGGAAACTGCAAAGGCGGCACCAGTCCCGTCTAAGCTCTCTGTCACTCCGTGCAGCTGCGGCGCTGTCACCTCTCCTGGAGCCAGCCGGTCAGACAGGCACCGCCGCTGCCGTGCTTGCTCCCAGCTCTTCCCGTGTCACAGACAGCAATCCTCACCAAACCCCAGTTGTGATTACCGGGAATAGGGTTTATCGAGGTGCAAACGGAACTTCAAAGACTTCAGATTACAAGGATGGAATTACGAGACGGGATAATACATCGGTCGGACAGATTACAATACAGGACCCAGAACAAACCCTCCACTGCATCAGTGCACGTCACCAGCAAATCTCGACTGCTCAGCAGGTGTGGGCTCCTGCTCTCCCCTCACAGCCAGCAGACAAGTCTTGTTTAAATGTACCAGCCTGTCTTACACCCACGGGCAGTGACCAACACAAGAGTGCTGCATTTTCCGCTCTTCCCCCGCAGGACAGGCTGCAAGGGCACCGGGGCTCCATCTCCGGAGCGGCTGCCGCAGGCAGGGTCGCAGGAGCCCCTTTGCTCTGCCCGCGGATGGGATGTTCCTGGGGTGGTTTCTCTGGCGGGGAGTCCTGCCGGGTGCTGTTCCCTGCTCACTAAGCACAGGTTGGCCTCGAGGCTTGCACAGGTGCTGCAGACCAGGCTCAGCCCCATTGCAGCAATGACAGGTCGAGGGGAGGAAAACCCGGCGTTGCAGCTGCCCGGGAAGCTGAGCCGTGTCGGGCTTGGCACCCCGCCTTGAACTGTGCGGATTGATGCTGAAGCTGCTGAAAAGCTCTGGTTTTGTGCTCAGTGTAACAAAAGGGCCAAGTGCCTTGTGGACAGATCTCTGCCCCACAGGTGCCTCACCCTTCCCAAAGGACAGGAACCTGTGACCCTCCAGGGGTCCAGCAGCACGAGCCCCTTTCCCATCCCCTCCACAAGGACGCTGCAGCTCTGCGGGGTGGGTAGGGAGCTGCGAGCACGGGGCCACCCCGCAGCCACCCTCCCAGCGGGACCAGCACCGAGTCTGGCCCCCAGGGACAAAACCCGCGGGAATCCTTCCCAGAGCTCCAGGGGAATCAACGGGAAAGAGCCTAAAAAGGCAAACGCCGGCGCCGGGGGCAGCTGGGGGTCCGTGTGTGGTATGGCGAGCCCGGCATCGCAGCCCGCGCGCTTCGCATTCTTCCACCACCTTAGATGTAATCAGACCCCAGGAGATGCTGTAACCCAGCCNGAGAATAACTCTGCAACGAACTCGCGAGGGGCTGGACACGCACTCGGCCACCCCGGTGTTTGTGCACGGTGTCAGACAGACAGAGCGGGTGCTCTGGCCAGCGCGGCAGCCGGCTGTACAACGGTTACACTAGCAGATAAACTCTGCTTCGCTTGTTATGGAACAAAAACCTCCTGCTTACCTTTTCCAGGCTGAGCTTACAACGGCGGGAGGAGGGAGAGGAACGAGGTGCAGACACGAAGCACAAGAGCTTCCCCCCCAGCGCTGCCCTCTCGGTGCTCCCTGCTGTACCCTCGTGGGCAGCCCCCTGCCCCAGCTCTGAGGTCCTTGGCCACAGCAGCTCTCTCCCTTCCTCCCCCAGCTATCACCTCCCACCCTCTCATTCCCAGTTCAAAACCTCCCCCCAGGGCTGGCCAGCCCTGAGCTGCTCCCTTTGCTCCCCTGGCCAGATGGATCCCATTGCTCTCGTTGTCCCCAGCTGCAGGAGCAGGCTCTGACCTGCAGCCCCTCCTTCCCTCGCTGGCAGGGTCCAGGGGAAAAGCCCCTCGCCCCCAGCCACCCCCCAGGTCTCCCCGGCAGTGCTGGGGTGCATCGCTGCACGTTTGCCTTTCCCCCTGCCAGGCCAAAGAGCATCAGCCCAGGGAGGATGAGGATGGTGATGGTGAAGGACTGAGGATGTGGTTTCTGCCCAGGGGTGTGCAGGGAAGGAGGAAGTGTTTCCAGCTGCAGGCAGGGCTGGTAGGGACAAGACATCCCCAGGGCTGAGCAGCTGTTTGGACCACAGCTGGACCAGCCAGATGTGCCCAGAGCAGGGCTAACAGCCCCGGCATTAGTCAACAGCAGCTTTGCTGAAGGCTCACTCACAGCTCTGGTGGTTAGTGTAGCACACTTTATTTTTCTTTTTTTAATCACCCTTCATGGTGGGCAAGGTTCTCAACCCACGGGCAGTGATCCCCGCCCTCCCCAGGGCAGAAAGCTTAAGCTCATTTTTACCCCATGAAATACAAAAATCTGACAGTTTTTACTTTACTTCCCCATAGATTATTTACCCCAAGATATGCTGCCGAGACATTCACATATTAGAACACAGACTGTGTGGTACCACTTCATCCAGATTTGTCTTCTAGGGGCTAGTTTCAGTGTGCTTAATTTCTTCTCTTGTCCCTCCTAAAAAGTGTTCTGCGGTAAAAGCTGACTTGGAGAGGAAGCTGAACAGGTCGCAGTCCATGGGATTTATTGTTTTCAACTGTCCTCATCAATACATATTTTACAGCATTACTGGAGAAATTGATCAGGAAGGGTTAGAGCCACCTCTCTTGTTAAAGCAGATCTGCTGTCGGGGTATGTTGAGATCCTCAAGCAGTACTGTGATAGTTTGTAGGAGCCTTAGAACCGTGGATCTCATGCTAAAAACAGAGCTGGCAGCCCGTTCTTCCAGTTCTCAGGTCACCGGGAATAGCTGCAGACTCCTGCACTTGTCCACAGCCTTTCCTTTTAATTGCTGGAAATCAAGAGACTATTAAAAAGAATCTGCCCCAATATAGTGTTTTTATTTAAAAGAAAAAAAGGTCTCAAGTCAATAATAGTAAAACTCTTCAAATACATTTATTTGTCACCAATGAAAATACTGTACAATACCCAAGAAAAGGGGCAGGGAAAGGCAAGGTATTAAGACTGGCTTTCATCAACGTCCTTGTCTGGATCCACCTCTGCAGCTTCGCTCTCCTGTTGCTGTTTCTTCCAGAGTTTAGCCATAGCAAGTAGTTTGAGATTAGGCTGATTGGCAGTGTCTTCTGGGAAAATATAATCATAGTATTCCTCCCAGCCAGCATCAGACTAGGGAAAAAAACACCACAAAGCAAGTTTAATTTCCTTAAGGTTAGCTATTAGAAGGTGCTTCTAATAATCATAACAGTGAGAAAAAATTAAAATCAATGGTTGCTAGACCATCCACAGCAGCTGAAACCAATAAGCTGAACAGGTGTAAGACCCTAGGACCTCTGCTTGTGCCTAACGAGCAGGCAGATCTGCCGAACAGCCTAGCTGTAGTTCCCTAAAGTTAAGAGACAAACACTATCCACATAGCACTACCTAAAGCTATTTTGATTTGTCTATGGCAGCAGTTAAATGCAGCTCGAGCATTTAGTACAAATATTTCCCTCTGGGCCAGCTGCCCACCTAGCCTGCTGCAGGGCAAGGAGCTCAGCAGCATGTCTTGCAGGCCAATGCTTTTTTTCAATTACTGCAGTAAAACTGGTCTGTGGTCACCGCATCCCGCCCACCCGACTTTGTTTTGCGTACCAGACCCCGGTGTAAAGCCACCATGGACTCAGGGACTACTCGCATAATTTTTCCACTTACCCCATCTTCAGCCTGCAGTTTTCTCCTCTTCTTTATTTTTTCAGGCATAAGTTTATCTATTCTCTCTTTAGTGGTATCGCTTCCAAACTCGTCTTCAAAGTTTCTCCAGGATTCCAGAAGCATGACTCTCTCCTCTTTCTCCTCACAGTTTCTCATTGCCTTATTAGCCTCTTCATAGATCTGCCGGCATCGTGACAAGCTCCCCTCCCTTCCCGCAGACAGCTCAAACTGTGCAAAGCTGATCCACACCTGCGATGAAAGCAAATCAAAACCAAGCTGAAACCTCCGCTTCCAAGTCTGATAGCTAAGCGATAATTTAAAAAAAACACAAAGCAGCCAAAAAAGCAAATGTCAATGCAAGTCGAAAGTACTTTTTCATAAGCAGATACCTACAAAATTCACATTTGCTTCACATGTGTGAGAATCCACGTGAATTTAGTCAAACGACAGCACAAACCTACACGGGAAAAATCACAACTATTTTTTCCTTGTAATGTTTTTGCAACTAAAACTCCAAAGCTACTCATCAGGAAGAGGGCTGCTTGGAAACCTTCTGCAAAGCCTTCTCACATGAATGATGTGCCGGTCATTACATGTAATTTAGGAATTTCTTTCCCCTTTTCATGGCACAGAGATGGTACTGAACTTAGGTTCACTACTGATTGGAAAAAGCCACAGAATGGAAGTGGTCAAGGGCTTCCATCCACCATGGACCAGGCTCCAGACCAATTCTGTGTTCTGGGCACCCCTACATACCTTCACATGCTGTGTCCGCTGAAGTAGTCTGCGGTAGAGATTTCTTGTTTTCTCATACTCTTCCTGCTCGATTTCAAAGTCAATGTAGGATTTCCAAAGAACCTGCAAAAGAGAAGTGTCTCATTATGTTCATAGCACACTGAGATAATGGGGGAAAAAAAAAAAGAAGAAAAAAGAGGAGGAGCAGCGATAAATGTGAAATTTATCTGAAAAAAAATTCAGAGTATTAATTGACCGTACAAGCTAGGATTACGACTAAGCAATATCCAATCTTGTGCGCATAATCCATTTAGCTTACTCCCGTAAGCATGTTTCTCCCTCCGTATTTTATCGTGGGTTTTACAGTCCTGCATACCCTGCTAAAAACAGATGCTAAATTAATGAGACACAGCCTAAACCACTAGGCTAAGCACTTCTGTTCAAGCTGGTAGATGATTTACATTTTAATTAGTCACACTGTGTAATACATACCTTAAAATTGTGCCAACTGTAAAGTTCATTCGTCCCCTTACCTCTGGCATGTCTAGCCGGGGCTGGCCAATAGCCAACTCATATATTGCACGGGCTCTGTCAATATCGCCGAGAATAGTCTCTAGTTCAGCAAATTTAATCCACGATGTGCAGTTTTCTGGCGCAAACTCCAGGAATTTTTCATACAGCTTTCGGCAACGATCAAATTCTCGCAATTGCAACTCCAATTCAATATAACCTTTAAACAGTTTGTTTTTTGGACATTTACCTATGGATGTCCCCTGTTGAGTAAAAAAACCCCAAAACCACTTAAAGATCTTGCAAGGAAAAAAGCCCCACTCTATCTTCTAAACATCTGTTTGCTCTCCAGTATTTGAACTAAAATTAATTTCTGAGCAAAGTTTGTTTTTTAAGACTCTGGTCAGGGCCAGTATGAAACCAAACAACATTTGCAAAATGAGTGAGCATCCATAAACATCAACAAAAACTACAAATGCAGAAACCCCTCTAACTTGTTACACTTTCACATAACATGGATTCCCCACAAAGGATTAGTTGAAACTCACCCTAGCTCGTCAAATGAGCACTTCTTCATCTTGCACCAAAAGCTGGAGAAAGCACAGTACCAGTCTGTACCAGTCTTCCAGGTCAGCAGTTCTCAAGTATCTTACAAAACAAATTATATCAAGAGCAACTGTCCCCTGGGCCAGCACTGCCACTCATCATCATGTGGAGAACTGGCCGTGCACCCTGCCTGCTGACTTACGGTAACGGACAGATGGAGAACAATGTTTTCTAAAGAACATTTCCTTTCTGATGTGCTTCAGCATCAGAAGAAAATTGTCTGTCCTAAGCCACGGTGCCAAGTTGCAAGAAAGCAGTTTCTGATTCTCAGTTTGGGAATCTTTAAGCAAGACTTAAGAATGGGCACAGCCGAGACAGGGAGGCAGTGAGCTCTGCTCTTGGAGTCACTTCTGTAGACAAGTATTATTTATTAAGCACTGCAGCCTCTGTTCCCTCAAGCTAACGTGAATTCAGAAATTTGAGATCAAATTCCACGACTACAGCTCTGCTGTTCAACTTTCCTACACATTGATTATCTTGGCACTTACTAAAAACGGAGGAACCCACCACTTGAGAACATCTCTTTGGTCACCATTATGGCCCTCCAGCTCTACAAACACCTTTTCTATTTCAAAATACACTCAGTTCTCTCCCACACACCCCCCATTACTATTTTCTTAAGCAGCACAGGCTCCAGCTGATCTCCTGGCTCCAAGTGCCAGGATCTCTCAGACCCTGCGAAAATAAAGAATCCACACACCACCTGCAGCCAGCGAGAACACGGCAGGGCAAGGTGCTGTCTGCACGCTGACGAGAGCTCCAGCATCAGGAGCTGGCCCTTCTCTTCTGCATGTGACAGCACAGGACCCCCACCTCAGGACCCCACCAGAAGTAAGGCTGGTGGTGCCAAAGAGGTGGTTCCAAGCCAACTTGCTGCAAAATAAAAAAAATAAACTGCTTGCCAAGTCCGGGTCCAGTCCAAAAAAGTATTATGGCCGCAGCAGCAAAATCTGGTTTCTAAGATAAGAAAAAGGTGACCTACTGAAAAAAAAGCTGCCTGGTAATGCTGGACAAGGGCATCTGAAGCCAAGCTAGACCAGCAGCAGGCTTCAGGGCAGATAGGTGTCTTCAGTGGGGAGACAGTAACGGGCTCCCAGGGGCCTTTACCCCCTCACTTCACCCTTTTCTGGCCACGGGCAGGAGCCCAGCTCAAGAGACAAAGCTGTGCCCTGGGTATGGCAGAAACCCCATCAGTTTCCTCTTTAAAGTCACACCACCTCCACTGTTACCAACACTAGCTTTCTCTCAAAATTCCTAATGCTATCACTGAGCCTATTTAGCGTATCGGAACCAAAGGGAAAGAAAGTTTTTAATTTCAAAAGGTTTTGCTGCCAAAATGTACTGCACTGTTCTCTGACACGCCGACATCCACGCAGTGAACCCGCACAGAAGCTGCTGAGCCTGCCCAAAGTCCCCACGACCGCTTCTATCAGCAACCTGCTAGCTGGGACTCAAACACTCTTCAGCAGGTCTTAATTTCTGAGAGCAAAAAACTCTGATTTATTTAAAATGTTTTTTAAACTGCTATTGTTAGCACAAGTAACATTTAAACAAATCAGCAGCAGCTCAAAATTTCCAAGTGCACTAAGCTGATTTGGGTGCTCTTGCATTCAGACGTGTTCTGTCAGCTGAAATGAGAAAGCTGCATCCATTTCTGCCCGTGGCTAATTCATCATATCAAGCTACGTTTCTTTTGAAATCATACACGACAGTAAATACTTGTCCCTGCAGACTTCTCGGATGCTTTATTTAAGTGGATTAAACCAGCAATTTATAAAGGACAATTTAAGATCTTTTAATGCCATTCCCTTGTTACTGTTAGTAAAGTCAATTATGGAATTAACAAAAGCTTACCAAAGCTCTTCTGGCAAGGGGAAGATTCTTCTGGCGTATTTCAAATTGTGCATACAGCAGCCATATTTTGGCAAATGTAAACTGAAAGAAAAAGAAGAATGTGGAGCTTGGGCTGGAAGCTTAGTACATAATACTGCATATATTCTTAAAAAAAACATAACCACCTCGTCTATACAAGATGCTACTGTAGTTAATTGTACTTGATCTCAGTGTTTTCCTGCTGAAAATTTGAGAATTTGTAACACAAACCAACCTCTTCAGAACAGGACAATGTACTCCACCATAGATGAAAGCAAAAATGTCCAGGAGAGAAGCCTTCTTAAAGAAAATGGTTTGTTAACCAATCAATAGATGGGTAAAATTCAGCTATCACCGAACCAATTAACCGCTAATCAACTCTTGATAATTACCGATTAATCCAAACCTACACAGTTGACACTCTGGTGACATGATTAATGACAAACTAGAAAGTAAGTATATGAACTGAGGTTTCTTGACACTCCAAGGCAATGCTGATTAATTATTTTAAGGGTTTGGCCAGGTGGATATTTCAGTTAAAGCTCACTGGCAAAAAAACCCACAAAAGTGAAAAATCAGTCTTAAAGACCGATTGTAACGGGGAGTACACACCTGGAAGACGGTTTATCACCCGCACCCCCCTCAGCTGGGGCTGTGCAGACAGCCAGACCCAGTCGCTATAAGAGGCAGTGACCCCATACCAGAGCTGCAAGCAGCTAGGCTGGGAGCAGCTATCAAAGGGGCAACCTGAGGAAGGAAACAACTAGGTAAAGAAAAGGAAAGAGTTCTTCCCTGCTGCTTAATAGTACTGGACTATCCTCTAAGTATGTGTTATTTCAGCTTCTTAGAGCACACTTAGCAATCTGAAAATACTGGAGAAACCCTTGCATTGCATCTGTCTGAGGAAATCTGACATCAGCATGTGGCCTGCTATTTCCCACTGGTGATGCAAATTACAACCATCTAACACCTCAGCCTGGAAAAAACCCTTATCAATTTTAGAAGATGAACATTACGAAAAACTGGAAGGGATATTTAAAGTCCTAAGAAGAGTCCTCATGAATGTGCTAGTAGCCTTTTGGAGCTGCTTACACACCTGAATCTTGTGGGGAAAGAGAACTAAAGGATCTTATCTTGGGAATTTTAATTCAAGAGTCCATGCGAACTGCTGGAGGAGCCGTACCTTCTTGTGGGGAATGAGCTCGATACACGCCTGATACACTTGTCTGGTTCGCTCTGCATCCTGTCAAAACAGGCAAAATTAAGAGCTTTGTTCATTGCTAAGATTACACTATATTTTGAACTGTGCAATGACTGCAAAGCTGCAGAACAGTATTTTTAAGACAAGTTGTTTAGAATCATGTATACTTAAGATATGAATGTACTCATCTACTTAGTGTGCACAACTCAGAGATGGTAACTTCTGAGAATCAGTAAAATATCTGCACCTATTTAACAGAAGGAAAAGACCTGGAAAGAAAAAAACAAAACAAAGTTCTTACTACTTGCCTTTGCCTCCAGCTCTTCATATAATGCATAGTTAATCCAAAGATAGATGTATCTTTTCCAGTGTCTTTTCTCTTGAATTGGGGGGACATTGGCAATGGCTCTTTCATACACTTCTCGGACAGTCTCGGCATCTGTGTCACTTTCAACTAACCTCAGGTAGTCAAACCACGCATCATAATTATGTGGATTTGCCTTCCAGAAAGATGGGAGCAGGGAAACGGGAAAGAAACTTCAGTAACTACATATAACAGATCCTCTTCCTACTTAGAGATTTTATTCAGAATTTCTCCTTTAAAATAGACCATTGGAATACTAATGAAAACCGCCAGTCTCAGGTGTGTAGAGATTTCGGGTTAAAATGCATTTCTTTCTTTGTTTTTATTTTACATACGAACATTCTGCAAGTGAAGGCAAACAAACAGAACCAAGAGAAGGGAAGAGGAAATGAAGTGTGCAGTATTCAGTGATCAGCAAATACGTGTGGCACACCTGTTTTCTCACAAAAATGTATTTACACACATGTGAGGTGTCCTGAAACTGTCACTGCATAACAGTGAAGAAGTAAGCTAGAAGCTAAACTGCGTTATCCCCTAAGATGACTGTGAAACACACCAAGCTCCGAGTTCAACCAAGAACTCTGGCTCCACAATCTGCACTAGAATGCAGAAACAAAAAGCAGTGAATGCAAGTATCATTCTCTCCCCCATGGATGAATTCTGCCTCCAAAAAGAACAGCGTTCTCTTGGTATTTTCTTGGACTGTGTATCAAGGGTAATGTAAAACTCACCAGCCTTCACATCACGAGACACTTGTGTACCTTAAGCAGCAGCTGGACAGCTGATGAGCCCAGAGGATATTTATAACACATACCTTTACTTCCTCTTCATACTGGAATCTCCTCTTGCTAACAATGATGTCTTCAATTCCCCTTCTGTCTCCAAACTTCTTCTCAAAGATGGTGTAATTCTTGAAGAGATTTTGGGCGTCCTGTTTTGGAATTCTATCCAAGGCGTACTTGTAGATCACCCTTACTCTTTCAAACTGAAAATATTAAATATCCTTTGAGTAATATTTACAAAGCAGCTTCTGTCCTCCCACACAATTTCTCCATGAGCTTGTGTCAATATTTAATAGAATACAGAATAATTTAATATCTCAGTGTAAATTATTGTTTTAGGACAGGACTAACACAGATCTCCCTGGAGTAAACTTTGAAAAAAAAAATATCTGTAAATACCAAACCCTACCATCTCTTATTAATTAAAAATATTTTTAAGAGGTCATGGTTTTGGGTTCACAGAACATTTTCAACTCTTTAATGGCCTGGGCACTTCAAAGAGACTGCCTGGGAAGAAGACAGCTAATTCAGGATTTTATCATGCAGGCCTGCAACCTCTCAAGAACTTACAAAGCTGAGGACATGTATGAGGATATATTGATCCAATGATACTATCCTCGGCTTGGCAGATTTGGTGTCCACCTTTCTTCAACATATTTCCTTTATGTCACCAAAAGGCAAACGGAAGCTAAGCAGAAAAACTGTCTCCTTAACTTGGACTACTATAACAACATCTCACATGGTGCAGAGAAACACAAGCATCAGTGAATGTTGAGTGGCCTTGAGTTTGATATTCAAGAAGGAATCTTACAGGGGCAGCTGTCATTAGTCTGATGTATTATTAAAAAGGTCTTACTTCTTTCTGGTTCTCCTCAAATTTTGCGAAAGCCACGTACAAGTGCTCGTTCATATGCTCTTCTCCAAAGAACTCCACTGCCCTCTCGTATACTTTCCTCGCGTGAGCAAAGTAACTGTGCTTCTCTTCAAAGCGGGCATACTTGATCCAGTTCTTAACATCAGGATGAACAATAACAAGTAGAGCTGGGTTAAAGAAACAGTGGTGGCTGAGCTGGACATTTCAGATGGCATTCTTCCCAGTGAATAGGGGGTTATGGACTACATGAAACAACTCCCAAGGATGGCATACACAAAAAAAATAAATAAAATTTTAAAGGGATAAAAACCAGGCAAGGGTCAGGGAGAAGTTTAAGGAAGAGAAATCTGAAATAAATGATGACTGCAAGAAGTTGGAAGTAGAAGAGCTGTCAAATATACACTGTCGTGGCAGGATGTGTGTTCACTTAACTGAATTTGGAGGCACACACTAAGCATGCTCTTAATACCTGCTGTTGGCTCTCAGCACGGTGGCTTACTCCTAACACACCACAGTAAAAAGGAGCACAGGGACACAGCTGGGATAGAATAGACAAGAAAGGAAGAATGCAGGCCTGAACCTGTGTAGGTATTGCAATGCACTAAAAAGGATATATCTCTCATAAATGGTACGTGCCCTGTCCACCTCCTTGTATCTCAGCTCGAAGTTAATGTAGGAATGCCAAGCCTGCTCCTCCGGTTGCCACTCCATCCAACGCTCAAACACCTGACGTGATCCAGCAATGTTCCCCAACATCTCTTCCATGTAAGTATACTTATACCTTGGAAAACAAGATAAAGTTTTTACAATCACATAGTAAACACATACATTACACGGATTTTTTGAGTGGTTAGTAAGATCATTGCTGAGATTTCTTCACCTATACCCCACTCGCACCCCAGAAACGCCTACAGACACTGTTGTGACTGGTGGAATGCAGGCACACACATGTCCTTCTCTCCCTGTGCTCTTCCTACTTGAAAAATACAAAACCTTTCCAAAACTTCAGCCTTTCTCTTTTTTTCAGACTACCCTGAAGACCTCGACAATGATGCACTCTTGCACGATACCAAAATACAAACACGACTGGTAGTCTTAGGGGGTAGAAGCAATGCTCCATTCTCTGCAGACGTACCAGAACTGGTTCACCCTGGGGAGGGTGGTAATGGCGCGATCCCAAATGTTCCGGGCATGATTAACCTGGCGGTTCTTCATTTCCATTTCCGCATATTTCAGCCAGAGCGTGACATTTCTGTAGTCTACATCTAAAGCACGCTCGTAAATGGAACGGGCTCTGGAAAGCAAAGAGAAGAAAGCTGCATATATAATGTGACTCCAAGACTCTGACGGTGCTTGTCAACGTCTGTCTTAAAAGGTTTATAAGAGATGTCTGCAGCTGTATCATCATTACCTCTGTATTTCCTTTAGGCTTTCCTCCCATTGCGCGTACTTTATCCAGTTACTGATAACAGTCCTGTTTTTTCTTATGTTGTCTTCAAAAGTCTGAGGAGAAAATTATTTCTGTAAGGAAGAAATCTGTCTGTGCAGACCAATCTTGTTATAAATGACTTGCAGAATATTATTATTATTACTGGAATGAATTCCAAATGTCTTACACCCATGCAGATGTAGTAACAAATTACACTCAGTACACTACTTTCTAAAAATCGCATAACAGAGAAGCTAGAAGCGTAGATCATCACAAGGATAGGACTAAACTCCAGTTCCTGCAACCTGATACCTGACATACCGACGGAATAATAACTGACAGCACTAAAAATCTTACTTTTTAAAATCTCCTGCTTCATGTCTCAATAGCAACATCACCTGGACAGACAGAATCCAGTCAGTGCAGACAACCCTGAATATACTTGGATGCACCAGTACGAGTTTATTCACTTTGACTTGTATGTATCATTGCTCTAGACTTTTCTTTAAAGCAAGATGCCTTATGCTTATTCCCTGGATTTAACGTTGGCATTAACTGTGCTAAACAAACTCCACTGCTCCCTGCAATGGTGAGGGCATCTTCAGCCTTGTGCTTGGCTATTGTCAAGATCGATCCCGTTGGCATTTAACACGGGGTTAACACAGTTAGTGTGGCGATAACGTATGAGAGGGGAACACACCCCACCTTGTTTTTGCAGTGCTGGGGTGCTGATCACCAGGCTCCAGTTGCTCTGGATGTGCCTGAGTGAGGTGCACAGCATCCAGCACAGTCAGGCCCAAAGTCTTCTGGAGGAGTCCCAGGCACTACGGTGAGGATGGAAATAAACATCCCCTCGGGGCTGGCTATAGGGATGCTGTGCTGTGCTGTGCTACAACAGCATCAGCTCTGAACAGACGCATTTATGCTTCAGGGAACGACAACCCCAGTTTATGTTGCTTGTATACAAAAAAACTGATGAGTGCTGAACACACTTAAAGTTCCCTGTGAAGCACATGCTTGCTTTGCTGGTCCAGGACAGCAACTAGCAAAGGAAAAAGCAGAAAAAACCCACAGGTAGGTCTGCACAAGCAAAGCAATTATTTTAAATAAAGAAAAATAAATTATACCTGAAATCTGGCATGCAAAACGGTGATGTTTCAAGACAATCATCAAATGTAACCGTGATTAGTGTAGAAAGCTGTGTTCTAAAGTGTGCTAACTAATACCATCATTGTACAGAACAGAAATACCGCTTGCGAACACACTGCTTTTTAAACAGCTGAGGTGAAAAAACCAGCAGCGTTGCAATAAAGCTTGCTAACGACCTGTCATGCTGGCTGGCCAGATACCAGTGGTGTTGAAAAAAGTGCATACAAACCATGTATGTAATTACCCTCACAACAGCCTGAACACGTCAAACACGGGCACAGGTGAGACGTATACCACTAAATTTTATGTTAAGTAACACACGTTTAAATTTACAGTTTTTGCACAAAAGCAGCATTTTCTTTGAAAACGTTAAGTTTTTTTAAGAATTGCTATTCATCTGGAAAATCCACAAATAACATCAACTACATCTTAGGTTAAAACAAAGTCAAATTTTAGTGCTTTACACAAGCATCGAGACTAGGGTTTTGATTTTTTTTTACCTTCCTTTTGCGGAGTTTATAGTCATTGAGCTCTTCGACATCGGTGATCTTCTGCTGGGGAGGTGGTGGGAGAAGTTCGAGCTCTCTCTCTTTTGCTTCTCTTAAGAGCTGCTCCGCTGTGATCTGAACCTCTGCGGGCGCTTTATTTTTCACCTGTGAAGCAAAGGCGCTCGACTCACGTTTTATCCTTCCAATGAAAACCAAAAGCATCCCCCCACGATTAACTTACTCCGGCGCCTCACTACGCCCCAGATCTACCCAAGAAGGACCCGGGGCCCGCTTGAGGCCTTATCGCCACACCACAGCAAGGCCCCAAGGCGCCTTTCCAGCCGTGTTGGAGCATCGCTGCGCGACCGTGAGGATCACCGGGAGCTTCACCGGCCTCCCGGGCCGGGCCCGGCGGGGAGCTGCGGGGCCAGGCCTGGCCGGGAGCCCCGGGGCCGGGTCCGACGGGGAGCTGCGGGGCCAGGCCGCTGCGCAGAGCCCGGCGCTGCTCCGATGAGCGGTCCCTCCCGGCCCGGCCGCCCCCGCCTTCCCCGGTCGCCCCCTCCTCCGCTCCCCCGGCCGCAATCCCGCCGCCGCCCCCGCGTACTTTGGCCACTTTGGGGATCCGCTGCTTCCCGGCCGCCGTAGACGCCATCTTGCCGCCTCTCCCCGCCGGCACCGCCCCGTCACCCCTGACCTCACGCAGCGCCGGCTCTCGCCGTTGCCGGAGTAACGGCGGCGCGTCCAGACGCCGGCAGCCGGGCGGGGAGCGGAGCCGGGGCTGGGCGCTCCGCCGGTCCCCTGACCGCGCCGCTCCGCTCCGGCAGCGCCGGGGGAAGGGGAGTCCCCGCCGCAGCGGGAAGGTGAGCGTCCCGCAGCCGCACACGGTTCCCTGTGCCCGCAGGCGGCGCCCCCTGGCGGCTCGGCGGGCGGCTCTGCGGGCTTCGCGCTCTTCCCCCGCCTGAGGGGCCGGCGGGCGGAGCGGGGGCNGATGTTTCTCCCCCGCTGCTGAGGCGAGGTGTGAGTTCTGGGCCTGATTTGGGGGGTGTGGGGGCCTCGCTGGCAGCCCCACCAACCCGTCAGGGGCCCTGTGGCAGCTCCTGAGGCGCACACCTGTGGTATGTACGTGTTTGGGTTGGTAATGGAAAAAACGTACCATACAGGCATCTTGCTTGGCTTAAAAAGAGAGTTTTTGCTCAAGGAGGCAGAGAGGAAACTTGGAAGTGCTCATTTGAAAGAGGAATGATTCTTCATCAGCTTGTTCTGCCAAGCCTCTCCTCTGTGGTATGCTGCTCTCACGGTGGAGAGTTGCATAGGAACAGTGTGTTTTCTTAGAAAAATAGTATATTTTTAATGTGTAGTTGCTGCTTTCTGTCAGTCACAGTTGTTTAGGACCTTTAAGGGGAGCTGGTGGAAAAGGGAGTGATATTTTCTCAGTGCACTGAGTTAAACAATTGGGTAAGGTAATGTGGTAAACTGTTTCCTCAGATGAAGTAATCTTAATGCTAGACCTAAGTTTCTTAACAACATCTTAAAATTTCCTTTTATTTTGATATATGGAGGTAATACTTGTGAAAAATAATTGGTTTAGTAGCCTCACAGTTTGCAGTTACTTAATGAAATGCACGAGTTATGTGGCTATTTTCTTTGCTCATTTTAAGAATTGCTTGTTGGCATAGTTGCTTTCCACTCGACTAGGAAGAATATAGTTGTCTTAACAACTTAAGATGTTGGAGAAGTTGCTTACACGAGCCAGTATAATTTTTTTTCTTTTAGATGTTGCTGTTAAACGCTGTAGTAAGTACACTCCAGCCTAGCTGGTTCTTTCTACATAGCCACAGTTCTGTTTACCAAGCGTACGCATTAAAACCCGCAGAGGACACTTTGCCTCAGGTTGGTGCTGGGACCTCTTGGCAAACATATGTTTGCCTGACTGAGACCTGTGGTGTCACCTATAGGAATATCTTGAGTGCATGTGAAAGATGTAGCTGTACACATGGCTTTCTCTGTTTTTAAAAGATATAAAATTCAGGGTTTCCTTTGTTATCCCATTTTTAGTTGTGATGTGTGAGGCCTATTTAGGCAGGTGGCATCACATCTGGGTTTGGAGCTGATGTTAGAAATGGCTGTTGTGTTTGGTAGAGTGGTCAAATGTTCTGCTAGTGTAGGTATGTTGGGTCTTTAGACTTTTTTTGACTTAGTACTGCTATGTTTTGCACAGGTATATGTAAGAAATTAAAGTTGTTGTGTTTGTTCAATTTGTGTTTTAAGTGCCTGATTCTTGATTATATCATGACAGGCTACAATACTGAGTAGTAACACAGCTGAAAGATATATGTGCTGTTAGCTGATGGTCATAGGTGGTCTGAATGCCTGTTGCCCCTGTATGTTCTGAAATTGCTGGGCATGTCAATAAATCACTTGGACCTGGCAAATTCTGTGGATGTGGAACCACAAAAACATTGTTCTGGGTGGGGAAGCTATAGAGCTTTCAATTCATTCGGGAATTTAAGCATTGCTCTTGACTTAAAAATAAATTTGAGGAGCCATTTTGGACAAAATACACTTAACTCAGCTGAAATTGCTGTTTAGTGTTACCAGGTCTTATCCTGATTGTTTGCAGCTGATCTTCCCAAACCTGCAGAGTTAAGTCTATTCAGTTTGAAATTATTAATAATCGGCAGTGTTCAGATAGCACACAAATGCATATAAAAGAATAATTATGATTTGTAGCCTATTAAATATTTGTTTTCTATGTAGCATGTAGACTGCATAAAATTGGTATGGTTGCCTGCTGTATTTCTGCTTGTGCACTGTTTGCGTGCTGTATGTATACGCAGGCAGTGTGTGTTTTTGTAGACGACTACAGGAAGTAGGCACTTAAATCCACCTGAATCACACCTCTTCACAGTTAATGTAAAAATCCGTTTCAAGTAACTCTGTCGAACAGTGGATTGCAGGGGGATCTGCCAGAACAGCAATGTTTTCTTTCTTGTTGCAGTCTGTAAGATGACTACGATAACTTCTTCAAGAGGAAATACAGAAGTGGTCAGTGCCAGAAGAACAGAATCACATAATGTTTCAGATATTATTGGACTCTTCAGCAGTTTTACTGAAGTAGTTTTTGGAAGGATTGATGTCATGTACCTTTTGTAAGTAACAGTATTTTAGGGACGCTATATTACTTTCTTGCAGGAAACTTATGTTACATTCAAAATGTCAGAAAACATCAACAAGCCTTTACATGGTGTGGCATAATGACTTTTAACAAAAACACAAAGAAAATCTGGTTCCCTCTCTTCTCTGTGTCACATACACATGAATTTGTGCAGGCATGGATCACTGCTGCCAGCACGGTGGGCAAGATTTGATGCTGTAGTAGCTTCCTCTTTATGAAAGTTCGGAAGAAAGACTTTTGAATAATAACTGATGAAGCTCTCGGATTCCAGTGTCTGCTGTCTGGTCCATTTAACGGAATCCTCTTGCCTGTTGGAGAGTGATAGAAGAGGAGGGTCAGGGACGAGGGTTTCTGATCACTATGTGGCTGTGACCATTCTGTTTTCTTTTCCTGTGTATGTCTAAATCTTATCCTTCCCTTCCAATTTCCCCTTAATGAAAGGAATTGGTTATTTTTTGCCTCTCTATTCTGCCTTGGGAGACAGCCTCTGTCTGCCATAAAATATGTTTCAATGTGCCTCTTCTTTTCATGCCCCCAGGATACCTAATGTCCTCCATGTTTTGACATCTGTAGCCTAGCTGCTTGCAGTGTCCGTAGCGGAAATGGGTGGCTGTACCCCTATCTTCATCACTGAAGAGAGTGATGAACCTTCTGCACTCCTTCTTTCCGTGCAGTGATGAACAGCAGGCAGACTCTGTGAAGTGCTAATGGGTCACTTAAGTTGGTTGTTTTTTTTTTTTTCCTCTTGACCTAATGGCAAATGTCTCGGATACCAGCTATTTGGGGGAAAAAATAGCTATATGAAGAAACATGCAAAGAAGAGGAAGCATTTAAATGTTGCTTATCAGATTTACTGTAACTGAGGATTTGAAAAATCATGTGAATTGTTCTAATGTCAGAATACACTAAATAAATACTTGGAATTAAAGCAACAATATCAAGTTAGGATGTGGGCGATGAAGTTATATTGAGGACTGATCCTGGGAGCAGTTTTGAACATAGTTGTTTTTGATATTCTAACAGGCACAATTAACAGTCACTTTTCTTTGTGTAGTTTCTTCAACTTTTGCAAAATTAATTTTTTTCCCAGAGAAAAATCAAATCTTGCTTTGACACTCTGCAATGAGAAGAATGAGGGTATAGCCCATGCTGTCTTTCTGGACTATCCAAATTGGAATATCACTGATCAGTCTGATTGGGAATCATTCCTGCATGAAAACTACATTAACCATAAATGCACTGTAAGTAATTTGTGTGATTTTTAGTTGAGTTTTCATTTAAAGCTCAGGTATGAAAAATATGCATAGGCATCTGAAATCTCTTTTGGGTAGATTTGAGGCATTCAGGCTAAAGAAGGTGCTGATCAGATTGCTTACTAAACCCTCCAGTGCTCAGAAGTTCATGAGGACCTGTGCTTTTGCCGCTACAGTGGCTGAAGGTAACTGTAAGAATGGCAGTTAGGGAACGCAAGTCGTTTCTTTGCCAGACACGCAGAACATGCCTGATGCATGGCGCTAGCACTGAGAATCATAGCTGGCACCAATATTTTCATTCAAAAAAACCTGTCCAGCTCTGATGTTATCTAACAGAACATTTACCTGGGAGGTGGAGTCCTTGCTCCGAGGCCCTCACAGTAAGGGACATGGAATTCTCATTTTTCACCTTTTGGAATAAAGTTTTGCTATTTTACGGAGCTGAATGTGGGTTTAATAGCTTTAGAGAAAGAATAAGGGACAGGGAGTGTTCCCCTTCTTGTAGGGTGGTGATGTTAACACTGAGTGGAGGAGGACCATGCTGACAGGAGTGTCTTGGCTCTGGAGTAAGCTTGTTTGGTGCTGGTGTGCAGATTGCTGCAGGCTGTTCTGTGTGGTGGCAGTTTTTCGTACAGGCTCCGTGGTCAAGTTCATGAATTACTCTTAGGAACTATGGACCTTAGAAGTTCAGGATTCAAATGCTGCCCATCATTCAGTCCAGCCAGAAACTAGATCCTGTGATTTTTTTTTTTTGAGAAAAGATGGAAAATGTTAACTATAAGCACTCAAAAGCCAAGTAGCACATGCCAGAATAAGGTATTGACAGTACTGAAATTATCTTTAGACAGCTTGTTCATCAGTTTTCCAGTGTTGTTCTGGGTGAGGTTAAGCAATGGCTTGCAGAAAAACTGACAAATACAGCAATTGTATTTGAAAATGCTGTGTGCTGTTAAAAGAAACAAAATTATTACAGCCAAAGGAAGTATAGGAAAAAAACATGTAATTTTCCTGTAATCTGTTTTCTTTGTCACTTGAACAGTACTTTGTGTGCAGGCGCATTGCAGGCACAACCACTTCATTCACTGTGCAGCTGCAGCTGCTCCTGTTGGGTTATGCTGTGCTGTCACTTCTGCAAGCTCTTCGTCGGGCATCCTGCTTGTCAATATCTCTTGCAGCAAAGCTGCAGCTGACTTTGGAATGCAGGGGTATACAAAGACAACCCCCCCCTCCCCCCCCAAAAAAAAACCAAAAACTTAAGCATGTTAGGAATTACTACTCGTAGACAGGAGTGAAAGGTACTTTAGAACATAGACAAGGAGCAGAGGAACTCTTTTTCTAGAAGGGAGCTTATTTTCTAAAATATGTACGGAAGATGCAGTACGTGTTTTGTGCTTCTGCACTGACAAAACAACTGAGCCCGTTATGAGTTATAACTAGATGAGACATTGTGTGTTAACCGCAGGTTAAATCCATGTGGATGTGCTTTAGAAACTGAAGGTCCTCTGAAAATATGATTTCTTAAAAGTCTAGGTGGCAAGTCTTTGCCAGAGCACAGAAATGAAAAGATAGCCTAAAGGTGTAAATTAGTAATTGAGTTGTGCAGAATTTAATTAGTAAAGATGCTTTACAGGATTGCCTGGTTACTGTCACTGTTTGGAAACAGTTACAGGTCAAATCTTGCTTCCTGTCCTCTTGGACAAAACTTTATTTTTTTTCTTCTTCCTTTTTCATTTGCATTCTAAAAAAGCAAACAAAAAAGAAAAGAGTGATTTTTAGAAATAGTTTTTGATGTTTATTTGTTACAATAACCCGTTGTTTTTGCTCTGGTCCATATGCTGCGACCTCTATTAAAATCATTCTTGTGTTAAATTTGCTGAAAATTATTGGTGACTCTAGCTATGACATTTTAGTTGAATATTAAACTATTGAGAAGACCTCAAGTTTTCCCATTTAAAATGTTTGTTTTTGTAGAAATATTTCATGTACAGGTAAACCTTCATTGACTCAACATTTGACTCAGCAAGAGAAGACAGCTGAATTAATAGCACTTTCCACTCCGTAGCACAAGGGTTTTGCTTTGCTAGTGTTTTCTGGGTTAACTGGAGGCATATAGGATAAAGATGTCTTTTTGTCTGCCCTGTTTCTGCCTGGATATTTAAATGTGTCTACCAATGTAAGCTTGACATAATTTTTCTTCTTTTAAAGAAAAATCATTTTAGGAGTATGAGAAGGATGTGAGCTTTTATTTTTTTAAACCTAGAAAGAATGTCTTTGTCAGACAAATGTTAAATTAAATGCTAAGATTTAGTTGTTAATTGTTAGTCTGGACTTAATACTGCTAAATATGAAACAATGTATGTGCATTGTAGTCAACTTCAGCCATGCATGCTTTGAAGTTACTTATATGTGAAGCTACTTATTGTGAGTGCAGATCATATATATTGGAAATAAATGTGCATGTTAATACTTGGGTTGACTTGATAAATATTTGATGCATGGCCTTTAGATTTTCTTTCCTCATTTTGTAGCCTTTGAACACATTGTTTATGCATCTTTTTGTGGCAAAAGAAGAATATGCGGCTGGATGTTCCCAAGAAATTGTTAGGTGAGTTCATATGTAACTTTCTGTGGTGAAGCATGTGCACTCTCACCATCATCTGGGGAGGCTGTGGAGTTTAAAAATGCCTTGAGGTGATCACTGGATCAGAATTAAATATCTCTCTAAACAGTCTCGGAAGGTAATAAAACATAAGCTTGTGTTTTCAAATGTGCACTGTTGGCTTTGAAACCGAGCTGGTACAGTTCCAAGTACGCTTCCCAAACAGTGTTAAGGTTTAGCTGTATCTTTGCTGTACTTTTCCACAGGTGCAAGGCAGATTGATTTTTCTTTTTTGTAGATTTCCACTTGTAAAAATCAAAGCACCTCACAGAGCAGGAAGCTTAAAAAGCTGTAGATGTTTCTGGAATACACTTGTTCCTGGGTAAACTGTTGATAGTTTGTGAGCTACAAATTATATGGTAAAGCTGCAAATGATACAGTAGAAACAGCACAACATATTAGTGTTAGCTCAGTACTCAGATGTAACCATTGCTCAGGTTATTTAGTATAGTTCAGAATCTGCTTACACAAACAGAGTGACTTGTGCTTGGTGCTGTTGCTGTTGAATTTACATTTACTTTATCATGTCAAGCCAGATCATCCAGATGCCAAATGAGAGATCTGCCAGCAGGGATCTGGCATCTTTAATTTTTTAGTCACTGGGGAACTGACATAAAAAGGTGGATATTTGAAATCTAAGGATTAGGAAATTAAGATATAAATGAAAAAAAAAGTAAAAAATTGCCTAGATGAATTTCATATGATCTTATTTGTCATAAAATGTTTTAATTTTTGAGCCATGTGGACTCATGAAGGAAGATTAGAGACACTGGAGAAAAAATTTTATATATTGAAAGGTTAGCTGCTGTAACTGATTGATGGGTTTTATGATTAAAGACTGAATACAGTTATGTTATTTGTCCAGGAGGGCTTTTATCGCAGTACCAGAACTGCAGTTTATACTGCTTTTCATACCAGCTGATGAGAATTTAGGTAAGAATTTAATACTATTTTATTCTTAAAATACTGAGAACAATCTCAAATCTCATTGTCATTAATATGCACTGTGTTGGTGGGCTTTTTTTGTGTTTTCTTTTCAACACTGAGAACAGTTATCATTTTCTGACCATGTGTGAAACACAGTATTAAAGTATCCTCTAATGGACATAGCTTGCAAAAGAGGTTTATGTGGTTGGTTGTTTGCTCCAGCAGTCCATTCGCCAGTCTGTCCATTTCCTGCAGTCTTTAAATGTGCCAGAAACATACGGGACCTCAAGCAGGAGTAAAGGTCTTGGAAATAAATTCCTGCAAGTTTTGTGAAGGCTTCTGGCTGAATAGAGTCAAGAGACTGAAATCAGTGCTTGCGCTTTGAGAGACAATGACTAGTAGGCCACTTGACACACACTCACGTATATATATTCAGATGCACACGTATATAAATTTGTACATGTCAGCTAGGCATCGTGCCTGTACATCAGAACCAGTCACCTCAGGTGCTTTCTCTTATTTAGCCAAGTGAGTACAAGATAGGGAGATGACACTTTGAGGGTCAGAAGGGTGCTAGAGACATGGAAGGAAACTAGGATTATTTCTTTTAGAGCAGAGGTACAAGGATGGAGAATGTGCATTTTAATCAGAGAACAGCACCTGACCTGGGATTTCCAGTCTTGAGTTCAGGCTAATAAACCAAGCATCTACTTAATGACTGGTTTTGGGGGGAGTGTTTTGGTTTGGTTGTTATTTTTGTTTTTGTTTTGTTTTTTCCTTTGAGCTTTCCTTGAAGTGAACTGAAACTTTTTCTGAAATGCCAGTTTCTGGGGATCTTAGTTCCAAGTCATGCTAAAAAAATTCCGTAGTGGTGTGTCAACTACAGATAAGAGTACCTGAATAAAGGCTTTTGTCAAACCTACCCTAGCAACAAATGTCAACTTTCCTTCAGCATAACGAGTCCTGACAGACTCTCCAGTGGCATATAGTATTGGTTATAAGACTAGTATTTCTGTAGGGATTTGATCCTACCAACTTCTGATTGCTTTGAAGTTTATTTAGGTTTGGGGTGCTGGATTAATTAACAAATTAATTGTTTGAGTAACTAATCCAGTAACAGTTCTTTCAAATGTTTATACTACTGTCATTTCAGCTTAATTGTTTAATTTAAAAGACTTAGAGCATTATGCCATCTGTGGTTGAAGTTCAAAACTCCATTTTCCTCAAACAGTTGTGCTGATAATGTAATAAATCATAATATAACATAATGAAGTTTCTCTGTTGCTCCTGACAGATTTTTGTCATTCACAGAGCCAGCCATAGGAAATGTCTTTGAAAAGATGACGACTGCTCCAGGTTCAGCAGTGGATACAAACTTTAGCTTGTTCGTGTGCCCCAGGCATTGGTATCACCCGCAGCTGTATGTCCGCAGAGCAAGGTAATGCAGTTTCTCCCTTCTATGAGCAGATCTGTGTGGGTTAATTTGAAAAATTTTCTTTTTTGGTGTACAGCATCAGTCTCTTAGTGAAACTGCTACGATTTTCTTTTATAACCTAGTTGAGTAGTTTAACAATTGTGCTGGTTTTATTCTGCTGCATCACAAGATCAATTGTATTTTTTTAAAACTAGCTTGCTATCTAGAAAGAATACATTTTTTTTGTTGATGATGTTTATTCTGTGAATCTGCTGTCTGAATTGCCTTGCTGTGTCTTTTAGTGAGTGCAGTAGTTTCCAGCTCTCTTGGAACATCTTTTAATTTTCTCTTGCTATGTCATATTCTGACCTGTTGAGCAAAGTCTGAATAGGAAGGCCTATTATCTAAAAGAATTAAGTAAGAACAGAGAATCCCTAGTTCCAGTAGTCCTTCAGACATGGAGAGTAATCCTCTTTCATCTTTTGTACAGTTTTTTCTGCGTAAGCAGCTCATAGATTCACTCTCGCTGTGTTTCAGGAGAGCAGGCTTCCTCAGCATTGCTGAGAGAGCTTAAGAAAATAATGAGGTAACGCTTTTTTTTCCTTCCATCGTGTCATTTATTCAATGGATGCCATTTGGAGCAAAGACAACTGATATGCTAATGGAATATGCCTTTAACACAGCCTTGCTCTTGTTTTGGGATTCAAGTCATAAATGCTGTTAAAAAGGTTACTCTGAATTATTATTTCTTTCCTAGCAGCTCAGCTGCCTGTGGTGTACGCCAAGCAGAGATACACGTTTCTCTAGCACTACCTGTGTGTTGACTATTACCACTCATTTTTTTCCTGCCATTGGAATTCTGCTGCCTATGCCCAGTTGCAGCTCTCTGCGCTGGTGCCAGCGTTGTGTACAGTAAATGAGAAGTGCAGAGTTTCAGACCCAGTGGGGCCTCGTGTTTGTCTGTGTAGACTGTGGGACCATATATGCCGTCAATGCTGTGTAGGTGCTCCCCTGTAGTGTGGTTGAAATGTAACTAGTATCTGTCACATTTTAGTTCACTTGTTTTCCCCCCTCATGGGGGAAGAGTGTGTGTAGGGTCGTGTTGCATGAGGTAATAATTTTATTTGATCCAGATTCATTCAGAGTCATTCTGGAGTTGCTTTTGTCCGTTCTAAATGTAAGTGTTGCAATGTGGTTACGTAGCAGGATTATGCTTAAATTAGCATTTCTGGTCCTTGTAGTGGAAACTGAAGTTTAGGGACAAGCACATCCCTGGGGCACTATATATATGACACTGATGTCTGGGGGGGTCTGTATGGACCAGTGCTCACAAATGGTAATGCCACATCAGGCCTCTCTGCCTGGAAAATCCCCACCTGTTTGTTTATGGGTTAATTCATGCTGACATCTCAGGCTGACTTCTGACAGAAGCCTGTCTCTCTGAGAGAAGTTGTACCCGTACTAATTTTACCAAACAGGCCTGAAACAAATCTGCAGATTGTGCTTTTTATCCTATAGTTTTAGTTAGTGTTTGCAACATTAACTGTCACTTGACTTTCAAGCTTTTTAGGAAAAAGGACTGAGGCCTGACCTTGACCACTCCACACCATCCTGCTGTAGGCCTGGATATTTCAGTGTTACAAAATTATATGCATACTAACTTTAGCTACAATTTTTAGGCTTTTAATGACTATTTCCTTTGAGTTGTCTACTGTCTATCAGTATGTGAATGAACCTTAATACTGAGAAGTTATCAGTAGGTGAGTTAATTCTGGAGAATTTAAAATTTTTCCATATGTCTTAATTATAACTTATGTTTCATTTTTCTTTAATTTGAATCATATTCTTTCCTTTGGCCATTGAATATTATCAATAGCAATATTTTTTACATGACTGGAAGTGTGATGTGGGCCATACCAATGTTCAGCGTAAGAGATACCATCTTGCCTGGGATTTCTGTAGTTTGTTATGAATAAAAAAATTATTTACATTCGGGTTTTTTAAAATTATTATTAGAAAACTCACCAGGAAACTGTTTTTCCTTAAATTGCACAGAATCTGGTGATATAAAATTCCTACTTCAATATTGTCTATCAGTAGATTCTCTACGTAAGCTAAATTATGTTTGCGGTAGACACTTTACTGTTCCTTTTCCTCTGTATTCACCTTTGTACTTCACTGGCATCCATAGTAACATTCAGTGGAACCCTTTAGAGACTTATCTATGAGAGTTGTCCCCAGCCACCTGCCTAGCAACATGTTCTGGGTCAATGATAGGAGATTAGGGTAATCTCTGTTCCCTCTTCTCTTGTTTATGGTGGGGGGGGGTGTCAGGGGGAAGAAGCTGTAAACCGATACTTTGCTTAACCATTAATTTTGAGGTTATTCTCCACCTGACCTTTACAATGTGGGGAAAAAAAAAAAATCTACAGTGTGCCAGAACACAGTCTGCTAAGCTTTTGTATTTAAGTTTCTTGCTGATATCTCATAATTAGATCCTATAATTCTTGGTTTTGTACTATGTATGCAAGAGCTCACAGATTTGTGGCTCTGTTGTCCTTGCTCTCGCAGCCTGGGAATTTTGTAGTACTTTTATATTTAAAAATCTACTTTGTTTTGGTGTTTTTGGTTTGTGTTTTTTTTTTTAAGACTATGGTGGTAGTGGAGGATTGCAGAAATCAAAAATACCTCTGTTCCTCCAGTTTCTAGTGTGCAGGGAGATGAATGGGCTTGTGTGGACTATCACGAGGTCAGTCTCTTTACATACCACGAGCCGGCAGAGTTGCCATCTGCATCCTGATGTGTGGCCTTGTGCCGTGTTGTGTTTTACAGAGCAGAACGCTGTAAGGAGCCTGGAACAATCAGCACAACATTGAGTTTGGAGATGGTGTGTGTATATTACCTACCCCAGTGAAACAACAGGTTTCAATTGGAGTACAGGCTCATGCCTTTACCCCTAAATGAGTTTGGTTTGTGCGAGGTTCCATAACACGTTATCAGATTTGCTGTACTAATTAATTGTGTTGAAGTAGGGAAGTTCTGACAGTAGAAAACCTTACTGTGGTTTTTTTTCCATGTGATACTGCCTGTGAAGAAGAGGAAGACTACTATTTTGGTTTGAGATGTAAAGAATGATAATTACTATGAATTTTTACATGCTTTAATTGTTCTTGGAAGTTCATTTTAGTTGCAGCTTTTGAATTAATTCTACAGACAAGTAATTGATGGTGTGTTATCTTTTCTGTACTCTTTCCTTTTGGAAATAATTTATTACAATGCATATTCTCACTTAAATAGTGAAAAAGAATGGAAAAGTGTGAGTCTTGGAAATTTGTCGTCTTTGGCAGCTGTTTTCAGTTTTGAGTGGGCAGTTATGATATTCCTGTCTACTGGTTTCTCAAGTAGTCTTTCTTAACTTAAAAGGTGTATGAGAGAATCTGGTGACTACCCTTCAGAAGAATAATTACATTATTTAAAACTTCTGGCAGATGGAATGGTATTGTGACTTGGGACATCCTAAAGGTTGCAAGTTAGGCATTTATTCACCCTGCTAAAAAGGCTGTTAGTAAGGCGTACGCAGCAGATAGTTGCTTCAGGTACAGTGGCTCCCTTACTGTCCATCCTGCCCCAAAACCTGCTGGACTGACCCCGGCTGAGAGGGGTCGGGGTGCTGGGGCCTTATCTCCGGGTGGTGCTGAGCAATGGGAGCAACAGGAGCAAGAACAGAGCTTCCAGACAGATGGCCTGAGAATAAAAAAGCAGAAACAATGTCAAAACAGAAGCGGTCACCAGCCCCTAGGAGAAGGGTAATCTTACTGAGGTCCCATTCATTCTGCAGCATAGGGGCAGCGAGAACCATCCAGATCCCACCAAAATTGTCTTACGCTGGGGTCAGTCGGTACTTAGAAACTTGGACCACGTTTGATAAAAGCAGAAATAAAATTTTTTGGCCCAGTTGTGTTAACTGTAAGGCTTCTTCCACATCCAGAAACATGTACAGAGTAGAAATGAGAATTGGTTTATTTTGTTTTGCTGGGTTGCTGCACATGCAGAGCTGAGATTTCCAGATCCCGGGAACAAGTGTTTTGGTACGAGCACGTACACACTGGAGCAGCATGAAGCAAAAGGGAATTTTCCCTAAAACTGAGGGAAGTAATAATCATTCCTGATAGTTCTCTTCAGAAACATCTCTACAATATACAACACTTTTAAAGAAAAAAGGGCTATGGTAAAATGTTTCTCTGTTGCCATCGTTTAGAGATAGAGAAGAGGATAGCCCAGTCGGAGAATGATGGCGGTATGGAGTGATGGAGGTGTAAACCCGTTCTGGAGGACGGGGGGACACTCAGAACCGCGGAGGTCCTTGCGGGTGCGGGCCCAGCCGCGGGGCCCGGCGGGGGAGCGCCTCGGGCTTGGGCAGCGGGACGGGACTGTCGGAGCCGCGGCCGCTAGAGGGCAGCAGAGACCCGCGGCGGGAGCGGGCGCGCGGGGACCCTCGCGCTGCCTGAGGAGAGCGGCGCGGCGGTGCCGGCGTGCGGGCGGCCCCCGAAAGAGGCGGAGATCGTCCTGCCTTTTAAACTGCCTCTCGCAGCTGTACGTGATGCTAAAGAAAGCCAAACGGGGAGTGTTGTGAGTGTTCTAGCCAAGGTGATGTGTATCCCACAGGGGAGGGTGCCGGCTGCCGTTGGCAGGGTGTGCGGGTGATGGGTGTCCGCTGAGGGAACTGGGCTTGGAGAAAAGGAGGCCGAGGGAGACCTCGCCGCTCTCTGCAACTGCCTGAAAGCAGTGAGAGGAGACTGGTCTCTTCTCCCAAGTAACAAGTGATAGGACGGGAGGAAACAGCCTCACATTGCACCAGCAGAGGTTTAGATTGGATATTAGGGAAAATGTATTGACCAAAAGGGTTGTCAGGTGTTGGAACAGGCTGCCTGGGGAGGGGTTGAGTGACCATCCCTGGAGGAGTTTAAAAGACACATAGACGTGGCACAGAGGGACATGGTTTAGCAGTGGGCTTGGCAGTGCTAGGTTAACAGGTGGACTTGATGATCTGAAGGGTCTTTTCCAACTTAAATGATCTTGTGACTCTCCCAAGGCAGGTGCCCACCACAGGCTAGTCTCCTGAGTGCTCTGTGACTGGAGGATTCCTCTTTTTTCAAAGGAGCTGCTTGTGGTGGTCTCTGTTTCACTCAGTAAGCATAAATGTTTTCTTCTGTTTGATGAAGTGCATCATTTACTCCTCATGTTTAATGCCTTCATCCTGTGGGGCTCATCATTCTCTGTGTGTGTGTGATAACTGGGATAACCAAAGGCATGTTCAGCAGCAGTCTGCTTACGGCCCTGAGGAGAAAGGGTTTTCCCAACCCTGGAGTCTGGTGGTAGAGGTCATTCCTTCTGATGGCCCGTCACAGGCCCACTTTTCTCACCACATTTTTAGTTGCAGAATTGTCGGTTGGACCACTTACATTCTTGTACTTTGTTTCATTTTATTGAAAGCTATTTAGTGTTAGAGCTGGTTTGCTACTGGCCTTTATGCTGTGGTTTTGCAGCACATGCAACTATGGAATTCCTTCATTGCATTGGTGAAAGCACTGAAACTTGTTAAGACTTAACGTTGATCCCGGTTAAGAATTAAATTAACATTTATTTTTTAAGTGGTTTAATAGGAAAGCACTTCTGTTGCCTATCTAAATAAAAATTGTGCAGTTTGGGGCCTATATGAGTCTAACACTGAAACTTGGACTGATTGGAAATTGTCTCAGGCAGCTTCTGGACTGACAGCATGGAGAACAGACTGGAGTAGTAGAGGCAGTTAAAGCCTGGATGCAGCAGGTTCCCACCTATGCAGAGAGCCTTTCATGAAGCAGAGGGATAGAATAATTGCACTTTGGCCTTTGTATCTTTTTCAGTGGTGGAGCATTAACTTGACCTTACAAAGGCATAATGGCTCAGTTTCTGCCAGGTGACTCCTACACCGCTGTGCGTAATGACAGTAATCTAGCCAATACTCAGCACTGTTTCTCCCATATGGGAAGGCAGTATTTTCTTTCTTTTAAAAGAACTGATTTTCTAAATAGCACATGTTGTCTTTTGAGATCTCTGCCGACTCTAACCAACTGATGATTGGGGTCACTCAATAGAATTACTTTAAATGAGGCTGAAAGCCCAGGTCCACCTGGCCTGAGATGCCTTAAGCAAGAGAATTTTGAACTGGGCTGCCCTCCTATTTTGTTAGGGAAAGACAAGCATCTCCGTTGGGCAATCCAGGTCTTAGGTGGGTTGTGCTGGCTTTTGGAAGTGGTTATGTCTCACCTCTGGTGCTGAGGCTCCCAGTTTAGTGTCCATTGGGGCTGTGTCCTGTGTGAAATTATTTCTGGGTGGAGGCTTTGGATCAGGTATTTGTAATATTTGACTGTATGCTAACAGAGTGCAACAGAAGTATCAGGACCTATTAATGGCAGAGCTTTAGGACATTACCTAATCTCTTTTTTGAAGGTTGGAAGATTATGATGATCTCATGCCCATCTGGACACGTCAGAGTGAGACTCTGAAAGAAACCTATAGTGAATATTTCCTTGCTGATCTCATAGAATGCCAAGATGAAGAAAATCAGGCTGTTGTTTGCAAGGTCAGTCTGCCATGAGCACTGCTTTTATCTAATCATAACATTAGTGATGTCACGTGAGTGAGAGCTTGCACTGCAGCTCAGTGAATAAAAAGAACAAGCTCACTTTTGGAAGGTTGAATTAATGATCTGCACACAGGCAATGTCCTCAGCTGGGTACTTTGTGTCTTTCCTTTCTTTGGGCATGATATCTCCTGTTAAGTAAATGAAGCAGCAATTCCCAGTAATTGTGTAGATTCTTTTTGAGTAATTGGAACACAACATCTTGAAGAAAATGTGTTGCCATTTTAGACATTTGCATTATAGATGACCAGTTTTCATTCCCAGTGAAAATTAATATTGCATGTGAAGACTAGTAGCCAGTAATACTTTGACAGTTAAAAATGCTGTAGATTGTTCCCATCTCCTGGCTCAGGCAGTCAGATTTTTGCTGAATTGAAGATGGAAACCCAGGCATTAATTTAAATAAGAAAGAAGTGGTAGAAGTTATCCTGCTGAAAATTCTTGTTAATATTTTCATGTGTAAGCTGATAAGCAACATAACCTACTTAATTCCAGAAGTCTGCTTTCTATAGCAAATGATTTTATGAAGCCTTAACATGTAATCGCTACCATTGGAAGCCAAATGGGAAACAATAAGCCATTAGTGTAATAGCACATCACAAATGGCTGTCTTTATAAATAATACATTTCAGTTGTACATTTATAGCTCAATATGATACCAGCAAAAGGTGTTTCAGGCCCTCATAGTTTATACTTGCCGCTGCTGTCGCAGATTGGAAAGACACCTCCATGTGCACCAAGATGGATGCCAATTTTCCCTGCAGAGAATGAAGCTGGCAACCTCTTTTTGCACATATGGTAGATGGATTGGTTAATCAGCCTCTGCTGAGCCTTGGGCCTAAAATTACATAGCAGCCAGACAACTGCAGCGACCCAGCTTTTGTTCAGTTACGCAAACAAGGCAAACAAACAATCACTTGTTGTTTGAGGGGAAAAAAAATTAAACCTTATATTTTCCTATTTTTATTGGAGTGCTGATGGCCTGATAAAACAGCTATACAAATCCAGTGGTTGAGTTTTCATTATGTTTATAAAGGAGGCTTTCAAGATGTGTATTAAGGGAAAAAGAAAAAAAAAATTTTTTGATTGTGTGTTTCACCAGAAAGTTGCATATAGTACTAAAAATTTAAGAGCTTCCCTCTTCTAGACTTGTCTTAGCTTAAAGCCAAAACCCTCCAGCATGCTGATTCATGTTTTTTGGAGTGTATTTCTTTCTGAAGACTGCAACTTTCTGGAAACTTTCTGTAATAGTAAAACATGCAGAGTAAGGTGCCATTTCAGCATTGCAGGGATCTTGTGGCTTTCATACTTGCAGCGCATTTTTTTTTTTTAAGACTAGTTCTTGTTTTTTTCCAGAATGGGACAGTATCTAGTGTTTATAGTTGCTGCAAGTAATACATATTATATACCATCTTAGATACTGTTTAGATACTATATAATTGCTTTCTTGAATTAATAATTTTAATAGGAAAATAAAGTATACTTTTCAGTTTGAGCACAATTTTATTTACAAAGCAGTGTCAAGTAATTGGTCAACCATTATGGCTAGCTAAATACACATTTTACATTAGCTGCACTTTATGTTAAAGAAAAATTATACCTTTTTGGAGGTATGTAGTTGAAAGGTATGTCTTTTATTTACTATAACATGTTTTATTGAAGCAATACGTCATTATCTGGTCCATATATGTAATTCTAATGCTCTCGCAAGTCATGACTAAAAAAATAATTATAACATGTATTATGCACAGTCAGAGGTGGAACACTGACTTTCATGTTTCACTGATTTTTTTTTTCTTTTTTTGTCCGACTTTCTCCTGACCTAAAATCAGGTGCTCAGCTTTTACATGTGTGACATTGCTCTTGTGTTTCAGGATGGTGACACTGCAGTAGGATTCATGAGCTTATGTTCTCAAGTAAATGTTTCCTTGTTTCAAGAATGTTTTGACTTAGGGCCTTTCCATGGACTCTGTAAACCACATCCTGACGATATTCTCAAAGTGCCACAGAAGCCAAGCACTCAAGAAGGTATCGATATTCTAAAATGCTAGATAGATGCAAGTGCATTTATTTTTATTTTCTGAGTAGGTTTTGCAAAATGTCAGAAGAAGATACAGAAAACAGAAATTAATGTATCTGTTTTGGAGATGTTTGTCTGGTGTTTTCTAATACAAGAGAGGAATTTTGATAGTCCTGGTCTCTGGCTCAGACGTGATTGTGGGGAGCTGGTCTATACCAGGTGTGGGATAAACCTTGGTTTCAAGTTTTGGAAAGCTAAAGTATCAGGTATATTTTCTATCAGTTAGTTACAGTTGTACTATTAATTGAAGACTTAACTTTGAGATCTGGTTCTACTGTCTGGTGGTAGCTAAGCAGCTCATTAAATGTGACTATTACGTTGTCCCATTGACTTGCATCCTCTTATTTCCTTGTGGCCCAGTTTCTGCTCTCTTTGCTTATTGTTTGTGATTTTCTAGGTTACAAGATCTTGAGAGATCAGGGACTGTCTCTTTATTTTTTTTTTAATTGGGCATGATACAACAAGGCATCTACAAGCCACCTTACTGCAAGTGATAAAAACCAATAGCATGTCACCCGTTCGTGGTTCAGAAGTGTCATGTAAATGATTTGCAATTGTCATCTTTATTTTTCAGTGTCAAAGGCCTTTTTGTGCAGAAGGGCAACATTTTCCTATGTACTAATTATCAGTAATAGAATTAAAAGAAACACTGATAGGTTATTATGTATCTGCTTGTCTGAACACAAAGCAGCAGGCAAAAAAGGCAACTAGGGAGCTACAGAGCAGACAACAGCTGGTGTGTCGGAGCTGACAGTCATGGAACAGAAAAGGGGAAGAAAAAGGTCTTATAGCTGCTCATATGGACTTCCTTTTCTCTGTGAAGAAGCATCTTGCAAACAAGAGGCGAAGGAAGCCAGCTATCTCCTCCTGTATCATTCTATGCTCCTGGAGCTTCAGGAGTATTATTTCAAAATAGGTGAAAGACGTACACAGAAGCATAAATGAGGCTGAAGGAGGAGGAAAGATCACTCACAATAGTCTCTTCTGAAAACTAGTTGGGACACAGTCCTGGGCAGTCTGGTCTAGGTGAACCTGCTTGAGCAGAGGGCTCAGACAAGATGACCTCCAGTGGTCCCTTCCAACCTTAACCATTCTGTGACTGTTATCTGGTTCTGGGAAAACCCTTAGACACTTCAGTGTGCTTTCCTTGCCGGAGGAGTGCAAGCTGTAGGCCTAGATTTTGTGGCGAATTCTGTGCTGCTGAGCATTTTAGTGAGTATCTGGTTATAGGTACAGCTGTTACCTGTTTAACGTTTAGGAACTGTTCTGTTCAGGTTTATATGATTCTTGTCAATCTAGCATCTGAGTGCTTTTCAGAAGTTTATTAAGCAACATGGTTAGCAATCTCACCTGTTTATTTCTCTTCTTTTTCCTTTCACTTTAAAAGCTAGGCTATTTTTGATGGTTGATACTAGTTTGCAATCCTGTGTGTTTCTTTCAAGTAAGATTTTTTTAAAGTACTAATATGCCTGTATTCGGAATGGCAAGGGCAGCTCTGGCAAAGAGAGAATTTGTAGACTTTTTCAGATAGCTTGAGCACAAATCATTGATGGTCTTAAAGACAGACACCCCAGAAGCAATTTGACTGTTGTAAGCTAAGAGTCTGACTCCAATACTGTTCTTGGAGAGAAAGAGCCACTAGAAATTTAATAGTAAAATTAGAGTTAGCTTGTGGTTATTCACTGATGGGGAATATTAATTATTGTCACTGAATAACAATTAAAATGATTGTTGTAGCTTTGCACATTTTAGAATATAAACTATTAAAACATTTTAAGAAGTGTTGGTTGTCCTGAAACATTGTATGTTGTTGTTTATACTTGCCCAGTATGGCCAGAAAGAAAGAGATGAACCTGAAGGCCGTGGTGTTTGAATTTTAGAGAAAGGAAAAAAAGGGGAAAAAAATCAAATGTAAACTATTATTACTCTAGTTTCTAATACTAATTCAGTAAGGCATTAACTTGTCACAAGTTACAGAAGTTTGTTATGGTTTATTGGCAATATGTGCTTTATATGATAGATACTTGATAAACTTTTTACTTTTCTTTTTACTGCTTGTTACACATTTGATTATGACTATAAACAAAAAGTCCATATTTTTTGAANTGAATGTAGAGCCCATATAAGGATTGTTACAATCCCTATACAAAAGGGATTGTGTAAGGATTCATTCCTTCCAGTATAGGGGCCAGCCTATATCCTTGGAATTTATTATAGTGTCAGTCACAAATAGTTTATATTTGATTATACTGCATAACACGAGTGATGATATGAATGCTGGTTTAAAGGTTGCACCATTTCTGCAGGCTACTGTATGGGAAATTTGCTGCCACATTGTCCCTTGATGTGAAGATATTGAGGGTTCATTAGACACCTTACATGAATAGAGGATGTGGGCTTTCTTTTAATTAATTCAAAGGCTGATAATTTAAAATGCAGGCTGCATTCCTTTGTAGAGTAATTTTATGTTCCCACATAAAAAAAACAACCAACCCATCATAATGGTATTTTTTTTCAAGCTCTTTAGCTTGTAAGTAGAGACCACAGGTTGATATTATTTTTCCTTTCAACATGCAATGCTGAATAAAAGTGAAAGACTGTACAAAAATCTGTCTTTAACACAATATTGATATGCCACTTACATTTCAGGGTAATTACAGTAATTTGGTTGTTACTCTATATGGTGTCACAAATTAGTAGCTGGAAAACATTATGATGCAGGGGGAATGATTCAAGGGCTTTTCATCAGGCTTCATGGTGAACTGGCTTCTTGATCCTGCTGACTGTTACCTCTGCTAACAACCCAGCAATCACTGAATTATTTTCGTTTTATTTTTGTTCGTGTTCCTTACTTCATGTAGTGGAACAATATTTATGTTCTTCCCAGTCACTTGTGTACAGTCTATATGTAAACAGTGATGCAGCTACATTTGACAGTAGCGGATGATGGAGCCATTAAGGGATTTAATTTTAGTGTAAAGTCAGAAACAACATATCAATGTTTACATGACAACAAGAGACTTGTATTAATTAACTTCTGACACCTGCAAGGCTGTTCATAATTAGAAATGTAGCTGGGTTAATCAAGACGACATTTGATCATTTCTGTGAAGTCTCACATCTGTGATACCCCTGGAGAAAACATGCTTTCTAACCCCTGTGTTTCTTCTTGCCCTGCACATTGCTTCTGCATTCTTTTCCACTAACAGAGAAACAGATTTTCAGATAACAGATTTCTAAAAATACTCCTGGCTAAATTATTTTAAACCTCTGGGGTGTGTGTGTGTTTTCTGGTTTTTTTTTTAAGCACTCATTACTGTATGAAGAAATGTTTATGTCACGGAATCTAGCTTAGGTGGGTTTCCCAAGGTAAACTTCAGAGAGAGGAGTGAAGAATTCTGTTGTGCTGGGTTTTCTGAAGTGGTCTGTTTTTTTTAATTCTTCTTGAAGCTTGGAAACTTAGACTTCCTTGTGTTACTAGAGCTTTCAAATGCAAGGATGTCCTGGCCTGATGTGTTTTCTGCAGCAGCAATACCTACACCTCAAGAGTTTATTAGTTGAAACTTATTTTCAGGCTCTATTTTTAAATATGAAAACAGACAGTGAACATGTCAGTAAAATTAGGAAAGTGACAACTTAAAGAATGGTGGAACTATTGGAGATATGTTCAGGGGCTAAAAATTCAGCAGCTGACACCTTTCTTTAGTAATTTTGGTGGTTATTTGGGCTAATATGTAGGATTCAGTAGTATTTCAACGTTTCTTTTCCAAGATGATGATTAAAATAATTTTGGTCCACAACATTAACTTTAAATGTGACCTTTATGATGCATGATCAGCAGAAAATGAGTTAGCAGCAGGCACAGGGTTTAAGATACCAGTCAATACACTGACGACTCATTTTTTTATCTGCAGATAGGGTAGAAATTTATTACATATAATGCGCGAGTTAGGAATTGCTTCCAGACTGTGTCTTGTTCAATTCTTGTTTTATAACCAATTCTGATTTTTTGCTTTGGGATCAAATAGTCTAACAAAGTTCTAGCCAAGTAACTATAGGAGGGTCTGTTTTAGCTGTGGTTGTTAAGAATTAAAAAAATAAACCTTTCAGTGGAGGTAGTCTGGCACACTCTTTAGTTATTGCTCTGATTTTGAGGGTTAAGCTCACATTTTTAAGCCTGATGCATCTATTCTTTCTCATTACTCAGATGAAGATAAAAGCAACCAAACAAGTGAAGAAACAGAGTCTGTTTCATCTCGAAACTTTGAACATATTCATGATCAGGATGCAGCTGTGCAGGTAATACAACTGTACACAGCAATGCTGATGTACTTTAAAAGCTCACTTGAAGCAAAGATGGAGGCTACTAGGACAAGCAGTGCTGCTTATTTCCACTCCTGCGCTGTCCTCTGCATGGCCCCACACTTGATCTGCTTAGATCAGAGGCTGTTCTAGCTAGGATCTGGATGGAGGTGGTTATAGTTATTAATCAGATGAGTTTTCCCCTACAGTTTCACATGAACAGCCAGACAGCACAGGAGTGGGAATAAAGTGGCACTGAGAGGAGAAGAGGGTTGGGGGCCTGTTTGTGCAGGTCTGTGTCTGAGTAAAGGCATGTGGAAGCACAACTTTGAGTGGGCTCCTCTGCAGATGTGGAAAGAGAATTCCTGTAACAGGCAGCACAAGAGGTGTCTTACTCAAGTCAAAATCCTGAGACTTTGACTTGACTCTGTTACTGAGATTAAAATCTGCTACAGACAGAAAGCTACTGAAGCTGAAAAGCAGCAATATAGCTTCAGTTTTCCCCTGTAATTTGTAGAATTTAAAGGGCATGTGTTCTATTTGTGCCTCTTCTGTTGAGTCAAGCTTGACTTGATAAGAGTGTTACTATGAAATATGTTGGTGCAGCATAAATCATCAGAGAATTTATCCTGAGGAACTTGAAATGGTTGCTTCTGTCTCAGTACTGAATTAAAGCTACTCTGGTTTTCTGCCCATTATTGTTCATTTCCATTTCCACAGTATTCTCTGCATTGATTGCATTTTCTTTAACGTAGTATGTTTTTAACTGTCTCCTGTTTTTAGTATGCATCTGAAAACAAAAGTTTTCTGTAGAAACATTTCTGAAAGATAAATATTTTATTGCCTCGCAAAGGGATTCTAAGAGCAATTTGGTTTGTGAGTATATTGCTCTTCAGCAAGAATGTATATATTTTTAAAGGCCACTTTTATCTAGTGTTTTAGAAACAGGTAGATAGCACATTAAAAAATAACTCCTTGAGCTTCTACATTTGTCAAAATTTGACAAGTAAAAAGTACATCCCTGTGTGTCTGCTTCGAATGCTGTAAGACAATGCAAGACCTTTTAATTAAAAAATGAAAATATTTTCTGAAATGTTATAAGTCATCATTTGTCTGTTATTATGATTGCAGAAGGATGGAGCCAGTACTGTTTCCCATACTAAACTGCCGTTAGATGATGTCAGAAGCAAAGATTTAAAAGCCTCAGCAACACCCCTCCTTGAGACTGACGAAAAAGCAGCTTTTCATCCAGTGTACAGAGGACCTTCAAATGCCTTCTGTATCCGTCTGTTTTGTATTGATGAGCAGTATGAGACTAGGTAAGTATGGATAAACAGTTACTGCTTTCCTAATCTTAATAATAACTTTGAATGTTAATGTTTTTAGGACAAATCTGAAAGTGACAGCACCTGCCACAGTCTGGTTGGACTTTTTCTGACCTCTTTTACTTCACTAATAGTTTACTGAAGTTTTCAACTTCTATCTGCAACTTCCCATCTCTGGTAGGACTGTGTGGACAAAAAAAAAGTTAAGAATTTGTTTTTGTTGGAAAACTGCTAGTTGAAGTTGTGGAAGAAGGCCACTTCTTCCTCTGACGAAACATGAATTCCAAAGCTGGCTAACTCTGAAGAGAGCTAGATGTTAACAGTACCGGTCATCTCTGCTCATGGGGTGATAAAGCTGTTTTTAACTCTGCAGTTAAATTTTCTCATTTCTAAACGCTTGGTCTCCCATCACTGAGAGACTTGATTCAGTTTTCTAGAGTCCGCTACAGTAGGGGGAAGACAATCATTGCTGCTGCTTGAAAACTAGTTCTATTTGTTAAGCTGTTTTTTCATTAAGGAGGGGGCCTACCCAAAGGGATTAATCTGCTACAAATGCAAGTATCCCAAGTTACCAAAGCAAAGCAAGCAGCCTTCTTGGTACATACTTACCAAGTGATAAAGCTCAAACTCATTAGGAAGAGAGAGAAGTGCAGTGCTAGAAGTCTGTTGGTGTACTTAGAAACACTGATCGATGTACGTATGATAGACCAATCATGGTGCAGAGAGTCCATTCCAGAATAGCTAATCTATGAACAGTCTAGTATAAAATAAAATCTAAGCAAGATAATTATTCCAGAACAAAATAACTTGATTTAAAAATAAATACTGAGGTGAGGGACTTGCTCAGGACTGACTATTATACAGAAATAGCAGCTCAAAGTAGTGATCTGTAACGATGTTGGGAAATAAGCTCTCTGTAGACTAGTTGAGTTCTCTCTTCATAGCATCCTGCTTAGGATAAGGGTCTGTCACTTTTTTGCCCTCTTCTGACATTCTGCCCTTCATATGCACCATTGTTCTTTCTGTTCAAGATATGTTCACAGTGTTTATCGTTGAACACTGCAGTCCCATTCTTTTCTCCCTGAAGACATCCCTGTAACAGTTTGGATTCCAAGATGGATATCTATGGAGAAGATAGCATTCCTTTCTGAAGACTTCTTCCAAGATTAACACTGATGCAGGATCCTCTTTTCAGAGCTGAGGACTCTGTAGATCTTGGTGTTTTCAAATACTTTGCTTGCATGCTTCCTTCATGTGCATATGCTTGATCCACCTGTTTGTAAAATAGACATTATAAAAGTGAATATGTTTGAAAGGGTAGCATGAGGTAATGCTGACTGTATCTCAGAATCTTGTCCTGAAGGAATTACTGCTGACCCTGCACAGCATGGATCCAGAAATAGCAGTTTGGTTGAAGTGTAGGCATGATTGCATCTGAGCCCTCAAGGGAAGTTCATTGCTGGGGAATTTGTGCTACCCAGTAAAGTTGCTAAATGTTTCCATCTCTTAAATCGAGAGCTGTGATGTGGCTTGTTAGTGGATTGAAGGCAAAATGCAAAGGAACTAAATTGCTTGTTTACCTGCAGATACTTGATATCTTTTTAAGCCTCCTGAAAAATCTCCTGCCTCCGTTCTTGTGTTCTCTGCTGCCAGGAGGGTACTGGATGCTAGAGAACAGGAAGCTCCATTGTAATGGCATTTTCCTTTCCCACATTTAGCTCTTGTATTAACTACTTATGATTATGTATTACATAAGGGAGTATAGAATACCCCAATCTAGATCTGTATTTATAGCTTTTTTTTTTAGAGTTTTCATTCAATCACAGATATTTTCAGTAGAAATTACTTATCTTTCCAGTAATACTATTAGTGAAGTAATTAATGGGAACTTAGTTACAGGTCTGGAGAGAGAAGGGGTTTTATCAGTATTTTTAGGTAATATATATCTGTATTTTTTCAAAAGAGATATCTTGTGCAGTGGAAAACTATTTTATAAAGCTTCAGCATAACTCTGTTTGATGGGGTTAGAGCTCTTTGATATCCTTACACATAGGAGAAACAGGAATCATTTTTTAGATCTCTCATGTCTTTTTAAACTCAAATGTCACATTCCACTGCCACCATAGAAAAGAGAGTGGAATTACTCTAAACTAGTAGGTGAGAAGTGGAAAGAAGTGTGTTCAGAAACAATTTTGAAGTATTGATGTTCCTGTTAGTCTGATAAAGTACATTGAATAGGTTTACCAAGTGGATAGTGACAGAATTCTTGGTACTGGATGAAAATATTGTGGAACATAGCAACAACTGTTTGTAACCTCTGTGTCTGCTATATACTTATGCTGCTCTGACAGTCCCTGAATGACTTCTGAAAAATGTTGGAGTCAACAACAGGAGAGTCAATCTTTTTTCCTTTCAGTGAAGAGCCTAATGTTTTGATGTTATTTCAGACATTCATGTTTATTCCTGTTAATAGTGATCCTTTGAGCACTGGAAGTCAACAACTGATGTGCAGCATGCAAAATTTGCAACTGACTAATAATGAACTAGCAGGCCTGTCTGATTAGCATTGTGAATAGATGTTCCTTGCAGTTACGGGCATGCAAATCTCACAATGTATAGGATCTGTCTGACATAGTTTATTTAATAATGTTTATTTTTGTTTGCAGATCGCTGGATTTTTTGCGTTATGTTTTCAAGCTTTTTCCAGTATGTATAATTAAAGTTTTAAGGTTTGTATGCATGTGTGTGAATGATGGGATGGTAGCGCAGTTCTCAGCCAGAATAAGTCAGTGACTCACAGGAGTCTGCTATGGCTAGGTGCCCTGGGCTGAGTTACCCTGAGGAATCTGACCCCTCTTCATAGCTGCTTTTGGACGTCATACATTGCATATGAGAGTCGTGGAGTTAAAGCCTAGAAAACACCAGTATTCTGGAAATCCATAATATTTACCTACAGCCTAAACAGTGGAACTGAATGTCTATGTTTAGGGCAAAACTAATATGCAACAAATAAGAATATGAATTTACAGTGCAGTAGCTATTCCACACCAATGCCGTCTGTGATCAGTCTTTATCTGAGGTAACAAAGTCCACTGTCTGAAACATTCTTAGTACATTCTGCAGTGTGTTGTAAATCCATGCTACAAATTACTGCATGGTGGCATCCTTTAGAGACAGGCCTTGGTGACCAGAGACTTGGCCCTACATTATCAGCATGTTCACAAATGTTGCTTACACCAAAGAAAGTTCCCAGAGAAAGTGAACAGAGAAGACATTTCAAATCTCTAAGTGATTTATCCATCCAACAATGCCCCTGTCACTCCTTGAAATAAAATGTCACGAGGTGTACTAAGAAAAGTTAATCACATAGTGTGCTTAAAGAGAAGCAAAAGAGTAAGATTCAAATGATATCTTTCTACTGAAAAGACGCCATAGAATAATCAGCCAGAGTAAACCAATTAAAGATTTTCCAGCTCTGTGCTACTTGGGAATCTCTCAGCATATATCAGGCTGCATGAAACATCTTTCTGAATTGTCAGAATTCTCCAAGATCCCTGTGTGCAGTGAGATTATTTTAAAACATGTATTCAATGAAAAGGCGTGGAAGGGACTGTTTGAACAGTGTGAATGGATAAGGTTATTTGTGGCGTGCAGCTTTATCTCCAGAGGATGCTCGCTTTCATCTGAGAGCATTCCACAGAGATTCCTGCATTCCTTTGCACCTCTGCAGCCTTTTCCGCACAGGCCTCTGAACAATTATATTGACATCCAATACAGTGTGTCTTTTATGCATATGCACCCTGTAGTGCATGCACAGCAGCAGTGCCAAATTTGGACAAGCTGGACACCACTGCACACATATAAACTTGTGTTCATCAAGTCTACTGTGTGTGCAGTGCGCAGTCAACACTGGCTATTCAGGATTTTAGGACATGCTGCTCTAGGTGATGATCTCATGTGGTTGCAAAGGTGCAAAAGATCCCAGACAGATAGACATTGTCCTAAAATGTAACTGCAGAAGAATAGTAAGGTAGGAAAAAGCACCTTTTAAGCAAAAATGTTAGCCCTAAGGGTGTGGGCATAGTGATAACATTCCTGCTAGGCAGTTGGGCTAGATGATCATTGTAGGTCCCTTCCAACTGAAATATTCTATTCTACTGATGAAGAAAAGAGGCAGGGTGGGGAAAAAAGGGCTGTTAGGGAGTATCAGGCTATTAACTAATAAGTCTTTACTATGGGAAGCTAAAAGATCCATTTCTATGAGCCAACTTTAATGTTGAGCTCATTAGTTCCTTGGTGCTGCTCAGGCGTCAAGCCATCTAGGTAGAACAATTCTTGGAGTGTATGTACATTGTAAGCACTACATTCAGTTTGTTTTCTTTCTGTTCCCTCCAGTCAAGCTTTTGTGTAAAGCTTACACGGAGGTTGCTAAGAGCCTTTATTGTTTGCAAATCTTTTTCAGGACAAAGACTTCTGTATCATCCTTGTGCCACATCATGTACCAGAGTTCCATCTGATCCAGAGTTTTGTTCGAGTTGTCCCTTTCTGTCCTTCCAGACTTGGTCGTGAGCTTTATGTGTTCCATCGTGCAGGATTGCTCATGTGAGTCGTGTGCCTTGTGACAACAAAAGATGTACTCTGAGCTATTTTTATGGAATATACTTGCTTCATCCAACCTAGCACCAGATGAGTATATTCCTCTGCTGTCCCAGACCAAGCTGGTATTCTGCATGCTACAGCACAACATCTTGCAGAAACGGTAGCTTGAGTCCCCAGAACAGTACAGTCGAGTAGCACGGGACTGGGCCTGGAGCCATTAGGAGCAGAGCTAAATAACTTGTCTTTAGCAGCATTACTGCAGCTGTCTTGCTTCCTGTTCTGGAGTGAATCCTAAGCCTACTCAGGTGTATCTCCACATAGCAGTATACTAGACAGTGTAGAAATAGCCTTATATTTTCAGTGTAATAAAGCAGTTAGTGACATGATTTTTAATGAAACAAAATGATACAATTAAAAATGTAAAAGCAAGTAGTCTTCAGACTGCCAGCATTTACATATAGTTTCATTTAAATGAAAACAAAAAGTGCAATGAGAAGATTAATTAAGATTTCTGTATACAGTACTAACTTAACGAAGATGAACATTGGTACAGGCAAGTAACTTCTTCAAATTACCTTGTTGCGGACCAAGGCAGTAGAGAAATATGGTGCAGTGTTTGGCCCTTTGGACTTGGGTCAGGCTGCGTAACATTGATACTTGAAAGCCTGGTGTAGATTTACTTCTTGGAAACATGGTATAACTCTCTTAAGAGAAGCACAGTCATGTGTTCCTGAAACATGCGGAGCACAGCAGTGATCTTGTTGAGTATCTATTTTATATAATTTCTCTCTTTTTGTGTTGAATCATTTATTTCATACCTTTCAATGTCTGTGATACTTTAAACGCTTCTGTAGTATGATGTACTGGTGAACTGGGCCACAGTCCCTCTGCTGCTCTGAGTTCTGTTACATGGTATGAGTTTTCCAGTGTCGGGTTGTTTTGTATAATAAGCCTATACTGGCCCAAACACCAAGTTTATAATGTTGCACAGTTAGAGATTCGTGTGTTTTGTTTTGGTTTTGTTTTTTTTTGTCTTAATGTAGCTAAATACTGTGTGGTTTCAGATAAATACTTCTGTTTTAATTGCATACTTAATCACCTTTGATGGTATACAAATAGCTCATGCAGGAACTGGCCAGCTACTCTTGGACCTATGCAGATGCTCTTTGCCATGGGATGGAGTTGGGCTTTTGTGTGCTATGTAAGGATCCAGCTGGCTGAAGAGAGCCACTGTTAATTCCTGTTAATCTCAGCCACAGCTGTTCAGTAATCCACTAGTAGGATTCATAGTCATACGTTCTCTTGCGATTTTGGTCAAAATTAAACTTGTTATCAAGGTTTTTTAAAAAACCCTTAAAATTCTGATTAAATTGTGCGTATTCCAAACGATACCAGCCCTTCCATGAAAACAGAATCGGGTCGTTAGTAGCATTTTCCAAACTCCCCTGCAGCTGTGCAGGAAAGTAAGGAAAAATAGCCTTTCACTGGGGTTCAGGATCAGAAAAGCCGTGCAAGAAACCACATGAAGCTCTTGGAAAGTTTCTGAAGAACAGTGCACAACGGCAGATACTCTCAGATAAAACCAAAATCTGAAAAAGTAAAAGATCAATATATTGCACTTGCACCAAGGGCTTTCGAAAAGCATATGAGTGAAAAGGAAGTCACAGAAAATGGACTAAAAGAAAAACAGGGGTAAGAAGATGGGAATATGAAGACATGAAAGGGCAAAATCAGAAGAGGCACAGGCACAAAATGAGATACTGATTAGTAAAGGTTGTAAAAGGAATAAGAAAAAGTGTTAAGGACACAAAAAGCAAGAGTGCAGCAAATGGAAGTATAGGTCTGCTACTTAACAGTGAAGGAGAAAAAATAACAGATGACAAGGCATAGGCTGAAATGCTTAATGGATACTTTCCCTCAATTTTCACTAAAAAGCATAATAATAATAATAGCGTCCTGGTCTCTGAGCAGTCAAAGGAATTGGGCATCTAGAATGAGTTAATTCATTACTGGAAGAGAAATGAGCACAGACCTTGGATAGTCCTTCCTACTATTTCATACTCAGTGGATCTGATTGTTTTATTTGTTTGTTTTAAAAAACTGTTTCCATTTTTTGCATGTTCTGGTTTTTCACATTAAAAATGTAGCTCACTATTGGCACAACTGCCTTGTCTTGGACATGGGTGGGGAGAAAAACTCGTGCTAGGCTCAGTGGAGTGGCAGAAGGGCAGCACACTCATGGGTTGCAGAGTGAACCATATTGCTGGTCTTGCTGACCATCGTCCTCATAACTTGTTTGATCTTGCAATTAACTGTCTGGAAATGTGTTAACGAATGTGGAAACTAAGCTGATGCTTACTTGGAAGTTCAGGCTTAGTTTGTAATTTAGTAATCAAATGTAAGACTCTGTAAGTCTTTATTATACAAGCCTTGAATAACCAGGGATGATGCCTTTAACAGACAACATGAGAGAGTTCCTCAGCTGCTGTAGACTGCCACAGTGAAGTAATTTTTTTCATAATTAGTGGGTGGGAAGAAGTTTTATAACGGAGTATGTAAACTAGATAAGTGTCAGAATATTCCTGTCTGTAGCTAACATGTTGCTGGTTATATATTGCACAGACATTTTTATACCATGTCACTGTTGGGTGATTCCTGACTGGCCATCTTTTGTTTATCAGAGGCATTTTATTCATGTCACTTAATCCTCGTGCATTATTATTTGAAAAACCGAGGCCTAACACATCTTAGTAATTTGTTCTTGTTGGAGAAATTGAAGTTACTTCCTTTCTTTTGTGCTGTATCCAAGGATGACAGTTCGCTCTGCTTGTTGTATTTTTCCTCTCTCTCCTTTTTGTTTTTTTTTTCTTATCTTTCTCTGTTTCTTTTCTTTCTTTTTTTCCCACGTGTGTCAGCATGCAGTTATGGACTCTACTTTCATTTGATTCTTTGCCTCCTTTCTCTGCTGGCTCTTACTCTCATGAAGATTAAGTGATATCTGTGGGTATAGCTGGTTGTTGCTATGTCGGATTGGGCTGCAGGTGGTAAAGACTGAGTGTGTAGTAGCAGCTAAAGCAGCGTTCTTGAGTTGTCTTAACACAAAAGGACACTCATCTACTTATCACTCAGTAAATTAACATATGCATTTGGAACAATAGTATAGCAATCAATTTCAACTTAAACAGATGTGTTTGGTTCTTGTAGAAGGCTTGTTGTCTTAAGCATTGGAGTTGTTGTCTTTAATCTGTCACAGAGTGAACTTTTGCTCTCTTTTTTTCTCTTGTTTGTTTTTTATAGGTCGTTTAATGTAAGAAGGGCAACGACTAATGACATACTTGGTGTCAAAATGCTCATTAAAACCCTTAGCTTGAATGACAGTATATTGAACGACTTAAAGATATTTACTCTGGCTCGCAGGGATCCAGTGAGTATTTGTTGCAAATATAAGAGAATGGCTAAATACTTGCAAATACATCCACAATTTACTACATTACTCTAAACTAGTATATATGTAGTATGTAGGTACTCAGTTCAGTACCACCAGTCGGTATATGCTGTACCCAGCCTGACGTGGCAGTTAATCTAACCTGTGGCCTATACTAACTACCCTCTTCTGTGGAGATTCCTCATATGCACTGACAGAAGCAGGCCGGATGCAGTTTTTGCCCACTCAGTCGGATTTGCATCGTTGCTTTTTCTTGCATGTACGTCTGATTGTGTGATCGTAGAATCACAGAATGGTTTGGGCTGGAAAGGACCTTAGAGATCATCTAGTTACACCCGCCTGCCATGGGCAGGGTCACCTCCCACTAGCCCAGGTTGCTCAAAGCCTCATCCAGCCTGGCCTTGAACCCCTCCAGGGATGGGGCATCCACAGCTTCTCTGGGCAACCTGGGCCACTGCCTTGCCACCCTCACAGTAAAGAACTTCTCCTGATACCTAGTCTAAATCTGCCCTCTTCCAGTTTAAATCCATCACCCCTCGTTCTGTCACTGCATCCCCTTTTGCAGTCCTTCCCCATCTCTTCTGTAGCCCCCTTCAGGTACTGGAAGGCTGCTATGAGGTGCCCCTGGAGCCTTCTTCTCCAGGCTGAACAACCCCAACTCTCTCAGCCTGTCCTAATAGGGGAGGTGCTCCAGCCCTCGGACCGTCTTCGTGGCCTCCTCTGGACCTGTACTTGTGTGTTGTCATATGGTGGGGACCATCTTTCTCCTTGGCATAAAGTGACAAGATACAGGCCCATCAGATGGCAGGGAACATCTATGTTTTTGTTCTGTGATGGAAAATGCTGCATAGACAAACCAAGCACTATCGTTACCAATCATACAGCTACAGGGAAATCCAGAAAATTCTGTTTTAATTAATATTCTTTTCTAAGATCAAAATTTAACCCAGGACTAAATTAGCGGCTGAGCCAATAGCATTCCTGTAGCAGATAGATCCTAACTGAAAGTTTAGTTCAGTAAAGTTCTACATGGTCCAGAGTCCAGCTATATGTACTGTTTAAACACTGTGCCTTGAGTTAAGGAAGAGTGGTTAAATTGGGGTGGTGTCTAGAATGTATACTGGGAGGAAAGTATTTTCACTGTGTTCATGTGGTGAAATACACAGTTACGATTAAAAAGGAGGTTTACTACTGAAGTAGGAAATGTGCATATGTTGCTTTTGCCTTGCAGGATGGGACCCCAGTGCAGGCTTTCATAGCAGAAGTTTTGGATCAAATAGTTGGCGTTTCTGTTATTAGAGACGAAATGGTAAATTCTGTTTCTGTGTTGTATGAATGCTTAGCCCTCAACACTAAAGGCTGAGTTGCACGCTTGCCACTGTACACGTACCTAACATGTAAAAGATACTTTCTTCCTCTCTTTCCGGACTATGTAGACTCTATTATTTCCCTTCTCATAGATAATGATTGACACACAGATGAAAAAATAATCCTGTTATTTGCAGGAAGCTGCTGATGCGTTCTGAAGCTTTGCCTCCTACATCTCTTTTTGGTTCTTCAGCACAAAGCCATTCTGCCTCTAAATGTGCTGGTAGTCACTTACTTGGCCCCCTGATTTCCAGAGTCAATAAGCAGTTTTGCCACACATACTACAAAGAGAAGTAGTTGTCCTTCTAGGTTTGCTTTTGTAACTTTGTTCCCCGCAGTAGTTTCTGAGGGATTATAAATCACACTTCAAAACAAATAAAAAGTGCATGCTCTAATGGAGTACAAAAAAAAGACCATGTTGCTTGTTATTCTTGAGAAGTAAACATTCTGTAAGGCTTACTTTTGTGGCACTCTGCTGTTACTGAAAAGGTAGATTTTTAGAGTGTTGAACACCTGTAATGCTCAGTTTTTAAAATAAAGAGTAGTCAAGCCTATTTTCAAAAATAGCTCTTAATTATTTTAAGAAGATTGAGGTAAGAGGATACCGCAATTTCTCTTGAGTATATAAATGTACAAAAATCTCAGCTTATCACTTCAACAGAGACGACTTGTTGGAGGGCATTTCTTATGCAGCCATCCTCTGTAGAATTCCCCTTTTCCAGTTTAAGTTTTGTGAGAGGACAGTTTAGGCTTCTGTGTCTTGAACTCAGCAAAACAGCATTGTTGTGAAAGGGTCAAATATACATTCCCTGTAAATAAAGGCAGGCAAACTCCAAGAACAGAGTTTGATATTTTTTGAAATTTTTTGAAAAGATTTTCCAAAAAATATGTTCAGTTAGTGTGCTTCAATTGAAAATAACTCTCAAAAGCACATAATTTCAGTGTTCAAATTTTGTTCCTTAATTGATAGAAAGCAACTCATTGGCACTTGCTAAAATATTTTAACAGCAGCTGTTTCATCACTGCTGAATTCCAAATTCTTGTTTTCCAGGATATTGAGTATATTCGATCACATTACAACATTGAAGATTTTATTCATTTTAATCACCACCAGCCAGAGGAGCATGGACATCTTTACCACTTTGTCTTAAATCCTATATTCTATCACTACACAAAACATTTTCTAAAGGAGATTCTTCGCTTGGCCCACAAATCTTGTCTTTACTATCCTGTTTATCCACAGTATGTGGAAGGTGAGGTAAGAAGAAAGTTAAGTGTTTGGTGGTTTTTTACATTAAATATTGTCACCTTTGCTCACTTTTTTCCTCTTTGCTTCTGTGAATGACTGTAAACAGGAATTTTCTTGGCAAACTGCAGCAAATTGTACTTTCTTTTCTTCTTGTGTGACATGATCTGTGCTCATGGACATCCCTCTTGCATAGTAGGTTAGTCTGTAGTGTGCTCGGTAGCGCATGCGAATCCAGACTTCTGTATCTTCAGGAAGCATGCGGAGGAGCAGAAATTTTTGAAGTGTAGTTGGCCTTGGCTCTTCATCTAGTCTGTGAAGAGAGAGAAGCCCTTCCTGGGGGTCTTGCCTTCTGAGCTGAGTCACTCTCTGCCAATTTTTGTTTCTCAATTGAATTTAGAGAATCCTAGGGCACCTGTTCTCTAAATGTAGTTAGATGTCTTAAGTTGCACACATGAGTATACTGCCCTTGGAGCGGCACAGTGGAGGAATAATTTGTTTGCTACTCCTCACTTCCTTCTGGGAGAAGTATATCCACTTCTTACCCACGTAGATTGGTGAATTGCTGTTGCCTTGTGCCAGCTGCATCCATAAACGTGCTGCAGTTCTGATAGTCAAATTTCTGCCTGTTCCTGCCCATTCCCAACAGATCGGTTCTAGGATGAAGTAGCAAGCATCCAGTATTCCCACTCCTGCCTGAACAGGACCCTGTGTCTGAGTTGTAAGCTGTAGTTGGGGTCTGACTTTGTTTCTTGCCCTTGTGTTGGATGTATAGGTGAAGAAACAAGAAACTCAACTCATCAGTTGAGGAGACCAATGTAATATCTTTTATTTAGTTGCTTGTAACATGCTAATACACCTGATATACCTTTGTCACTTGCAGATCAGTTACCAGTCAGGTTTTAAATGACGAGGTATAAAGTACATATAGTGTCTTTATATTAACGATGATTTGTATTTCCTGTCCTGGTTTAATAATAGAACCTGTTCAAGTTGTACTGTCCCACATACTGCCACTTGGCTGCATAATGCATTTTGAGAGGTACCATTATTTGCTTGGATTCAGAACGAAGTGTAGGGCAAGGAAGAAAAAAGGAATTATGTCAGTGGGCATAATGTAACATGAGTAAATGCAAAGGGACAATATTAAAACCACAGGTGGCTTATAAGAACTCTTCAAAAGTGGTTTGGGTACTCTAGACTGTGTTTCATCAAAAGTCACTGGGACCTAGGCACCTCCCTGTCATTCAAAGTGTGACTTGTGTTTCTGCAAGTGCCACAGGAGAACCATGAGAACCTAATACTATGTGAGTAAAATCCATTTCTGAGAAGAACATAATTTGTGGAAGCAAAATAAGAGATTCCTTCAAAAAATACTCATGTATGTGTCCTGTCATCAGTGTCATGTCAGAAAAGGGAACAGAAGGTAAAATTTTCAAACATGTCAAGCCATTGATGTGTAGCCATCTAAAGCTACTATCTGCTAATCACCTAGGCTCCTGCCAGCCCTGATGGAGAAAACACGGTGCATCCGGAGGGCAGTTCCTCCATCGATCATAACTACCTGTCTGAGGATGGAAAGAATTGCCCTCTGGAGATGCTCATCTCTGGCTTGGGGGGATGTCTGTGTGGCCAGCTGGAGGAAGCACCTAGCTTTTAGATGGTGACTGAGATGAATTCTGTCCTCAGTGACTCTAGGTGTTTTTGAAATCACCACTGTTTTTAACATGGGAATTTTGACAAGTTAGGCACAGGTACATTTTCAGAAGGATGGTTTTTCCTTCGTCTCCAGTGTGCACTTTAGTGGAGCTTTACTAAGTGTTCTCTTAAGGAACCAAAGTCCTTGTGTAGCATTAGGTTCTCAGATTGTTGAGAGGCACTTACAGAAATGCAGTTTAATGGCAGTGGATGGAAGAGAAGAGTTAAATCTCACTAATGATTCCAGTGTGGTCTATTTCCAGGCTAGAGTTCCTTTAAGTTACTTTAGCTAATCATTGCTTTCTAATAAGTGGTAAATGTGATATTTCACTCAGTTCTCTACATAGTAACATCAAATTTTTTCAATATTTGTGGATGGAACGGTACTTCAGTGTAATTTAGTTTGCATTAATGTTCATTTTCTATTTCATGTAATTCTTTTTTTTCCCTTTTCATGTCATAAGTTATGACAGAGCCAGTCATGCTGTAATAAATGGAATACAGCTATTTCTAATGATCCGTGCTATTCACACTAGCATTAGGGTTTTTGTTCACTTCAAGTTCATGCCAGTTTATTAGCATTTATCACTTGGATGAAATTGACATTTTAGTCGGTATGGAATTTCTCTATAAATTCATAACCATTCTTTGCCAAACAAGCAAAGGTTAGCAGTAAGCAGATAACATAGCTTAATGAGGTCAAATCAAGCTGATTCATGATCGCTATGGAGAAAAATATCCTCCTGGGGAAAATACTTGTGCTGAAAAATCCCATAAACCAAACCACTTGTTTATCTGTCATTCCCACAGAGATAGTAATGTAATTACTCTCATAATTATCTTCATTAGTGTCAGGAATTATCTGCAATTCATTCCTCTGCTCTGAGTATGTTTGTTTATTTGCTGATTTCTCTCTCAGATTTAGCCAACAGAGCTAAGAATTTTGTATTTGCAAAACCATACAACAGACATCTGTGATGCACTGTTCTGACATTCTCTCTGCTGAAATATAGATCGCTGTCTTTCAGTTTCAGAATCCCTGTGCCCATTCCCTGACATCTGCCCTTCATTACATGGTTCCCGTGCGACCAAGACGACAGATTGTCTATCCTCTGGAAGAGCTTGGCATAAACGCTCCATCAGAGCAGGTCTCCAAGGATCAGGTGGGTAACAGAAGCAGCAGCAGGCAAGAGGCATAGTGCCAGCTAGCGCGGGGTTTGGCAGATGGGATGGCATTACCATCTTCGTGTTGATAGGTTGCTTCTTAATTACATTGAACATGATGTCCATACCCTTGCAGTCCCAGCTTTGCTTCTGCATGGCCATCGCTTCTTCTAAGCTTGAATTTCACATGCATTACAAACAGCAATCACTGTGCTATAACACTTACATACTAAATGCTTACATTTTAACAGTATGTTTTCATGATGTTAATTTCAAACTCCTAACACATTTTAAATGCTTTGACTTACTGTTTAGCCCTTCTTCCTGCCAAGTTTTTTTTTAGGTGTTATGCTCTACAAGTGGAAAAAGACCATGTCGTGCTCCTAACTATTGCTGTAGAAATTGCTTAAGTAACTTTTATTTTTCAGTCCCAAAGTCAGGTTTCTTCCATGCACAAGATACCCTCAAAGAACACTTCAACATATCAGGAATGACTTAACAGCAACAGAAAAGATAGTTTTCCCTACTACAGTTTCTACCAAAACAGTTCTTAGTCATGTAACACTCATGCAGTCTGGAGGTTTTAAACTAAAAGCCTCTTGAAATTTCGTTTCTGGAATAACTTACACCTTATTCTGTCTTACATTTTTAAAGTAACTGAAATTTTATGTGAAGGTGGTTCCTCACAAGAATAGCTAGCAAAGCTGAAATATTAGGAAAAACACCATTAGTGATGGATACTCTCAGCAGGTAGCAGTAATTTCCTAAAGAAACATAATTAGGGAGCTTTATGTCTACTAACTTCCAGTTGGATGAGATGGGCTCCCATATAACATTTTTAGTGCTGTCCTTTTCACAGTTACTAAGTAATTTTTGGCATCCACAACTCTTAATTAGGCAGCAGTTGGCAAAGCAAAATCCAGAACATAGCTGAGGCCATTGATCTGAGTTTGGCTTTGTTGAACAGTCTTCCCTAAACATGCGCATCCCCTGCCTTTCTCTTCTCTGCGGAATAAACTATCTGATGCTTTTCTTTAAACTACTTCCTGTTTTATCTTTAAAATGAACTATTGCTCTCTTAGTAGAAGAGCTCATCTTAGGATGTGTATTGGAGCTGGAAAATCAGACTTCTGTGTTTGAGAGACTTGCAAATCTGTTGTCTGCTCCATTCCCAGGTTCTGTCTGGGGATTTCTGAGAGTTGCAGGTGGTGAGATAATTATTTAAAATCTTGAAAGCTTAATGAATTTCTACTCAATAAAATGTGTGAGATTTTCATGAACAAAGTTTTGCTGGAATAAAAAAAAAGGCAACAAGCCACTGTGTAAGTATCCATGCATATGCACCGGCATTAATTATAGATTTTTTGACAGACTGTGTTCTGTCAAAACTGACATCTGGGGTTGATCCCTAGGTGGTAACTTGAGGATGAAGGTAGTCTGCTACACTGCTGCCTGTAATTTCCTGAAATACCAGGAATTTGAAACCATGTAAAGCTGCATTGACTCTTCTGTTGAGTGAATGAAATGACCTTTGGCCACCATACGCTGGGAAATCTTTACAACTTAAGAGGTAACTTACCACAGGGGACTGAGTGTGCTCGTGAAAGTAAGATGGTGCTGCTTTTAGATCTTGGATGTTTTGTTAGCTCTGGTAGTAGCCAGGCATAAGGTATTTGCCCTCTCTATTATTATTTCAGACAGGAGGACTGATCCCTATCAATAGTCTTGCTCTTCCCTTCAAAATCCTGCAGCTAAGTGCAAATAAAATTAGGTGTATTTTATAACATCAGTATAATCAAATTTCAGTAGGCACAAAATTATTATACTTCTGCCTTTTTTGTAGTGATCAAAAGGCCTGGTCAGACACTTTGTGAACTGATACAATCTGTGTTGCAGGGAGCAAAATATCCTGATGAGTTAAATGTGATAACTCTGCAAAATGGAAAGGTTGTGAGTTCTCACTTTTAAAATACTGTGAGGCAAGGCAAGACACACTTTGGTCATAAAAGATGCTAGCAGGCTAGGAAGTGAGGAAAAAGGGAAGTGGAAAAACAGTGTTGTAAGGGAAGTGTGGAGAAGAAAGGGAGAAAAGTGAAAGGCAGACGAAGAGGCTGGAGTAGGAGTTAGTGGGAAGTTGTCTGAGGAAAGCACCTGGATAGCAGTATGGAGACGATGTCTGCTATTGTCTTTGTTATGAGATGGGGCAGGATCTTGCAGGATCTTAAAAGCTTTGGGCAAGCAGGGATTTCAGATAGTTGAGACCACTCCTCATTTCTTACCACACTTCTCTATTCTAGCTCACCAAGATTGTTTCAGCTGAGAGAGCTTTGCTTTCTCATACTAAAAAGCACTTCTTTCTGACATTAACCCATGCCTGCTTTGTTCCTGAAAGCTGGAAGATGGGGCATGGTTGTAATTCTTGTTTTAGGTAGCTCTGCGATTGTGGCAGGGTTTTTTTCACATAAACTACAATACAAAGATTGTAAATGCAAGTCAATTTCAGAAATGTAAGATTTTCATTTGACTGCCTGTCCTAATTAATTGCTTGAGCATCTATCACTTATGATGGAGATAATTGTAATGAAATTCTTGCTTTGATACCCACAAGATGCCCCTTGATACCTAGCCACCAACATCTGCTTCTCATCTACTGCTTTTTCAGCTTTCTGCTTTCCTCTTGTTCCAGCCTTTTTTGAGCGCTCTCTTTCCTTTTCATGCTGCAAAATTTATTTTTCGGCAATAACAGCTTGGGGCTCAGCAGTTCAGCCATTCAGTGTCTCGGCACAGCTCTTGATTTGTGCATATATATCTCTGTAGGCCATTAGTGGCTTAGTGTCTTAGAGAGGGTGCACAGTGGGAGCCCTGGGGCTCAATCAGTTTGTGTATCTCTTTAATACGTTCCAGCCTGCTTGTGAGCATGAAGAGATTCACTCATAAATATTGAGCCAGTGCAGATAACTCAACCAGGACCCACAAGGACTCTTTCCTGTTTCCTTCCTCCAAAGCCAGAAGCGAAAGCAGCAATCTAAATCAGAAAAGCTTTGTCGGCAGCTCATTCCCATGCGTGGCCAGTCCAGATGGATCTCGGCTGTGCTGAAGGGGTGGCTTTCCTGTAGGTCTGGATTGGTTGTTACAGACAGATGAGCACCCAAAGTTGTTTGTTTAAGTCTGGGGTACCTTGTTCTCCATGTACCTCTGACAAATCTCTTTTCTACTGCAGTGTCTGGAAGAAATCAAAACGGGGGAAAACCCCATGTGCCACCCTTCCCTGGGCTCCTGGCCTGCTCACCCTGCTGCTAGTGGGCAGCCTGAGCTGGATTTGTGGTGTCTGAGAAAGCATAGGTTCTTTTTCCTGTAGTCTCTGGAAGAGCTTTGGAAGAGCTAGATGCAAAAGAGATATTAAAATCCAGAAATGTATCATATAAAAATGTAACTTACCATTAGCTGAACTACTATTTAACTGCAGTTTTCCAGCCACCCTATTCACCTTGTGTCCTTGTGGTATTTCCCTTGGTTCAATACTGTTTCTAGTTTGAGACAGTTTGGTTTGTGTTGCCCCTTTGATTATTGTTAAAATGACTGACTCCAAAGAAATACAGTTCAGTAACTCTACCCATTCCTCCTCTCTGTTGCCCAGCCTTTTTATTAAAGCGTTGCATAGGTTTTAAGACAACCACAAGTTTTTTCACTGTCTCTCTTGAACCTGTTCCGCTTTACCTCCGCATCAGGAGAGCGGTGGCTCTCCATTTCCTAAAGGGCTGCAAATTCTTACAAGCATACTAATATCTTCCTATAACAGTCACTAATGACAGAATATGTTTTTACCTGACTCCTTGAGGTGGCAAATACATTTTGCTGCTGATTTTCAATGCGTGTTCCTAGAAGACTCTTAACTCCCCTTGCTCTACTGAAGAGATCTGAATAAATCAGGTGAGGATTGACTGAGAGGGCACAGAGGGGGAGGCATTAAGCTCCCGTCTCCTGTTGCAGCCCTCCAAAATGGCACAGATGCTAACGATCTTATTTGCATCGAGTCCTGGAAGCACCCAGACTTCGGGATGCCTGTTCAGCCTGTGCCTCTGCAGCAAGCACATCAGAGGTTCCACATATTAGCTCAAAATTGCATGAGGCCGTACATCTGTCATGCTCTAGGGTTTCGGGACACAGACCTGAAAAAGCTCCTGTCTGCTCATTAGATCAAACACTTTCTACAGCTGTTCCAAATCAAAAGGAAATCTCTGATTTTTGTATTCTGAATCAGTAACCAGTATTGAAGCGCCAATTGGCAGAAGATCCGAAGATTCAAAATCTTAATTCCCACAGTGTTAAAAGAGATTAGATTATTATTGTGTTTTGCACATCTGTCAGTCATTTCAGTCATGTTACGTTTAAAAACAGTTGGTTCCAACAGAATACTAAATATCTTATAAAGGGCTGCTGGCCTTTATGGTGCATGTAATTATTGGTGGAGTACAAAACTATAGATAATTAAATAATTTTTAATGATTTCTTCATAAATAAACAATTTATAAACTTGCTTGCTTTCTCACCATCTGGGAGCATTCTGTTATCCATCTGCTTCATGTAGTTACCAATAAAAGGGAAGAATAGGTGATATAATTAACAAGAATAACTGATCCACAATGAAGTACAAAAATGTCACACATCTGTTGAATTATGTTCTTGTTTCTGCCCTTTCATTATTATTCATGCTATTTGGTTTTGTGTTTTGTTTTTTTGTTTTTTTTTTTATTATTTCATGGCCGCATTCAAGCTGTCAGGTTTTATTGCACAGTTCAGAATTGTTTTTTCTGCTATAGGTCATAAAAGGAAGGCAGAACAGTTATTAAAGCATTGCAGAAGCCCATACAGCGTTGTATAAATTTATTCTGGAAAAAAAAAACCCAAACCCCATAGTTTCTCAGTTGATTTTGTACTTCTTGAGTGCAGGTACATTACAGGAAATCATAGAGTCATAGAATCATTAAGGTTGGAAAAGATTTCAAGGATCAAGTCCAACTGTCAACCCACACCACCTAACCCACTAACCCAATATTTAAAGCAGGCCAAGAAGTTGTGAGTGAAGGAGGATCAGGCAAAAAGCTGGATTCAGATGCTCAGCCCAGCTTTGTCTTCTGTGAGCTATTTGACTTTAAACTTGTTTGAGAGTTGAGTGTTGCCAGGAGGGCTGGATAGATGTCCAGGAGCTGACTCAGGGGGACAATGCCTCTGCAGCAGTGAGCTCTGTGTTCCTTCAGAGGCCATGATTTCAGCTCAGTGGGATGAAACTGTGCTTTCTCAGCAGGCCTTTCTTTGCAAGAAAGCCCTCCAAACAAAAGTAACTTTTATGTCACATCCTTTAATGTGCTATTGGAAATTATAAATTCTCCTCAAGAAAGTTTGTTGGAAGTTGGTTTCCCTGACTGAAAATCCCTCAGAGGACCTGACAGGAGAAACACTGTTTTGAATCTGAAGAAAAGACCTCGTGTAATGCAGTGTATGAAAATGTGCCACCTTTTGTTCTGAGCAGTGGCATCAGCTGTGGGAGGGGGTGTCCTTCTGCTCCTTCGTACTGCATTGCGTTACAGGTCACGTGAATTGAGCTGTTGTCACTGGAATGGTAAAGTCTACTTAATGCGTGTGTAACGAGTTTGTCTTTTTAATAGCACTAGCCTTTTTTCTTCAAAAGAGGATTTTTCCTTTACCATTCTGAGCAAAACTTTGTGTCCTCTTTTCCCCTCAAAGCCATCATGGAGCTTTTGCTGTCCATTACTGGTGCTGTGTACAGTTTTGCGAGCATGAGCCCTGTGGGCTCCGGGATGCTCTGGACCATCCAGAGCGAGAAGCTAAGTAAAGCGGGACTGTTGTCCTTATTCTCGTCTGCGTGTGGTTCTGCACTACCACATGCAACCATTTGCGGTCAGAACATGAGAAAAGGCTGAAAACATGCCCTCCTGTTTGTAGTCTGTGAAAAATGGGAGCTTAACCACAGAAGATACAGTAAATAGTAATGTAAGATTCAGGGAGAAATTGGAATACAAGGCTCTGGTAATTTAATAATAGTTTTCAGTGCCAGCATGCATGTGTTTTTGTGTGTTTACTTGATTCCATCCTGAGGCTTATGGCAAGTGCTATGTATAAATGGCCTGAAAACAGTTTAATTTTTTTTAAAAGTAAAATGAGAGAAAATATTTAATGTTTGTAAAATATTTTTAAATAATACATCATTGTTTTTAGAGTGATTGTATGACTTGTTCCATCGAGGTGTAGGTTCACATATATTCCTTGTGTTGCAAAAGGTACTCAAATGGGTTGCAAGTGTAAGTACTTTCCTGAATATTCTCTATTAAATGAGCTTTTTTTCTGTCTATTGTAAAGCTGCAGGACTTTAAAATAAAATACATCCTGTATGTTTGCCATGGTTTCTTAAAAAAAAATTAGCTATCAGGGAAGACTGAAAAAAATCTCAAATCAAGCTTGACAGAAAACTTCACTTTTGGGAAAGCTTGTTTAAAAAAGAAAATAAAACATATATATGAGTGTTTGTATAGGAACTCTCCTCTTTATGTTAGTCTCTCCCCCAGCAATCTCTTGAGGCATTTCTCTCTCTGTAGCTTCTGCTTTCTTATGTTTAGGCCAGCTAATTATAAGTTGCCTTAACTCTTTCCTTGGATGTTAGGGGGAACATATCTGACTACACCTTCCTCAGTACTTCTTACCGGAAAACATTGAACGGGGTCTTGAATGTTTTGGATCAACAGCCCAGACCGGGCATAATCCATTCCCCTGAGCTCTCAAGGAAGAGGAATAGAAAGGACTCGGAACTGATGGAACACCTTGCTGTCAAGGTGGAAGAGAGCAGAGGAAAAGGAAGGGCCGTTTGCAACACATGGCTGCAAGTCCCAGCTACTCTAGAGAGCCCAGCTAGAAAAACTTAGGTCCGTTGCATTTAAAAGGTGATAAAAACAAGGAGTTAAAATAAGCAGATTTTTAAACACTGGGGGGAAGGCTGTGTACGACAGAACAATCTGTTCTGAACAAGCAAAGCTCTTTGCTTCTAACTGAACAGCTGAAATAAATGGAGGGAGCAAGGCATTTTCTGCCTTGTGCCTCCAAAGAGAAATGTCAAGAAGGTGGACAGGTACAGACACAAGTACTATAAAGCAACAAAGACTTTGCTTTGGAGTGCAAGTGTCTGTGAGAGCAGATCTCAGTGCAGCTCATGGAGCTGCAGTAACTGGGAAGGATCTGTTCCCCAGCATGGTCTGTGTGTGTTACTGCCGAAGCAGTTAGCTGTGCTTCTCTAGATGCCTTCTCTTCAACTGTACCCCATAAGAAAAGGGGAAAGTGCACTGAATTAATGAGTGTTTAAGAAAAGCTGTGGGTGCTATTTTACTTTATAGCTGTCTGCCTACAGCAAAGCGTGTTCTGACTTTGTAGAACATCTGTAGTAATAGGAGGTTTCATTTTGGCTCCGTTTCAGTTATAAATTCACTTGGGATCTACTGAAAGTGGCTAAAATGCAGAAGGGTTTTGATGGATTTATTTTTTTTACTTATCAAGTCTCTACTAAGATAACAGAGAATAAATATAGCAAAGAGAGCCTAGGTAGGATGGGCAAGAGAATTCCCTGGGTTTTAAATACCAAGATTCGTGTATCCAAGTTAAAACAGAAACATTCCTACGTGTTGCAATTTGTACATGAACACATTGGTATTGCAAACAAAGGCTTGCTGTGTGTAGCTTTCATTTAAGCAGGAAAGTAGTATTAATTTTTAAAGAAGTAACTGTTGCTTAAGATGCTGTTGTGTTTGAGTAATGAATTTTTAATGCTTTTGTAGTATGTGCATGGTTTAAAATTCATTATTTATCGTACCTCCACTTGGTTGGTAAAGGTGATGATTTTATAGCATCGGTAGTCATGCAAACATAGTCATTCTGAACTGATGGCTGATAATAAATTTCCGTACTGTAAATGTCAGTGGGTTTTGTGTGTTGCTGCCATTCCATCTTGTTTGGAAGGCTGAATATTACACCATTATGGGAGGCACCAGATGGCATCATTAACAGGAATGCTCTGAATGTTTACCACTTATGTGCATGTGTGAAATTAAAAGTAAGATGACCTATCTTATTTTGCAAGCATGGTGTCAGTACTATACAGGTGTTAATGACATTGCAGCAAACTAAAGTAGTCACTTCTGCTTAAGAACAGGTCAGGCTTATTTTTAAAGCTTTTTCAAAGCATTTTGTAGATTGACTTTGGAAGTAGCGTAATTCCAGCTTGTAAGGAGGGCACAGATATCTCTTCTGCAGAAAGGTAATGTTCACTGTTACAAAGTGGAGAACCACGGCTGCTGTCACTAAAATACGGCTGTAGTAAGCTGCAAATTAATCTCCTCTTGTATCCTAGTACTGTTATCTAGGTACTTTGTGTTCATTGTTTCCAGTATGAAATGTGGTGATGATTTTTACATTTTATTTTTTAAAGCTTTTAAGTTTATACATCTCTTACATGTTTCAATGAATTCAGTACATGTAGGAAATGCTACCTCTGTTGCCTTGTGTCTGCGCATAGAGTAGGTGCAGTGGGCAGAGATGTTTCTGTCTTCTCCCTTTCCAGAGCAGATGCAATCCTGGTTTGATATGGGTATTGGGGTGGTGTCTTCTCTCAAGAGAAGTCCTGAGAGGGAAGCCTTCCTGAGCCAGCCAGCATTGAGACATTTTTCCAGTTGAGTCTCATCAGGGATGTTCAGGTTTTTCATAGTGCCTTTTGGAGCTGGACCAGAGAGGTGAAGCGGGACTTGCTTAAGATCAAAGCTTAAGGAAGTCCTTTTGTTCATTGTGGAAGAAAATAATTTAATGCCTGGAAACGTTAGTGGTATTTTCAGTTAGATAAAATTTTGCTGTTTATAGGTAATTCCCAAGTTTATTTTATTTTGTTTATTCTGTGTGAAGGTGGCATAATCAATGTGTACTCTGATGGCACAAGAACTCTGTAAAATACACCTGAGAAGTTAAGGGGACATTGTTTAATTTAATGATGGTCTCTAGCTGACTGCTCAGACCCTGGTCCTAGTGCTGGAAAGCATTTTCCATATCTATTTACATCCAGAGCCACTTAGAATAAATGAGTTAATTTTTTATGGCTTTGATTCAGACCCTTATATTCCAACTTCTCTTGTGAAATTGTCAGTAAAGAATGAGCTTTGATTTAAATTATGTCATTTGGAATCTACTTACCTAGTTGGAATGACTTAATAGCGTGTTAATAATTATGCCACTAAAAGCAGGATTTAAAGAATTCTCTGTCAGCCCTGATCCTTGGGAAGCATTTGCATGCTCTTTCGACCCTCCAGGCTTCAGCCTTCTCTGTGCAGGAGTGCAGAGTGCCGTGACTCCGTCTGTGGCACAGAGCAGTGGCTGGGACCGAGCTGCAGGCACCCACTGGCTGGACCCAGGCTTGGGAGCTTCTCTCTCTGCCGTCTGGAAGCGCGTGGTAGAGGACACCCTCAGACATCAGGGGTTGCGTGACTAACAGTGAAAGCTAGGATGGCTTTTCAAATAACGTTGTTCAGATGTCTTGGAAATCTGTTCAAATAATCTCTTTAAAGAGGAGGGTTACCAAAATTAATTGTACAAATTATGTGTTTAGTACAAACCATTAATTTTGGTAGTTTTCAACTTCTAAATTGCTTGGCATATTTTTTCCATGTTATTCAATTAGGTTTTTATGGCAGTCTTAGTGTAGGCTGAAGCATCTGTCTGCTTTAAAGGTATGGGTTACAGTCTTTTTCCAGGGTTGCTGTTTCAAGAGTGCAATGAGGCGGGAGCTCCTGGGTCTGTCTGCCGGGCTGCTGTCAGCACAGTGAGCCTTTACAGACGCTGGATTTGGAGGGATTGGTCGTTCTTGTAGTTAGATGAGTGGTTGTTGGTAACATTTGCAGTGAGACTGGGGGATCAGCTAACATCGCTGGTGAGCAGTGTGGATGTTGGTTTATCCGCCTGTACAGATTGGCTCAGTGTCTATTCCAGTTGGTATTTCCAGAGACTGATGCAAGCTGCTAGTTTTTTTCTTGGTCGGTTGTTTCTGTGCAAACTGTGCAGTCAGTGTTCTCCCAGGAGTCCTTTACCCTGTGCCGGGCTGTACGTGTTTCTTTGTACGGACTTTGAGCTTGTGGAGGTCAGTCCTTTGCAAGGACTTCTGAAGAGCAGGACAGCAGGACAGTGTTTTGGCATGGCATTGACAGACACTGTATGATTATTACAAGCTCCAGTTTTGTTGTCGTGCCTTTGGACACAGCCAGATCAGCTCTGGGAGCAATTCAGTCTGGCTTTTTGATGTCAAGTGTGATAGACCTGTGACGGTTTATGTAAATCTGACAGGGAACTGAGAGCCATTCAGCCCAACCTCTCCTCTATTTCTTCCCACATTTGTGCTGGGAGTCCTGCTAGATAATATCTGGAAGGCATTTCAGGCTGAAGTTCCTAGGTGTTGCTACAGTTTTGTGTATTTTTTTGAATCATAGCTCCTCTCCAAAAAAATTTCTATTTACTACCTGCTTTCCCCTCCCTCCAAGAATACCTGGTGGGATAGAAATTGGTCATGAATATACAGACTGTTTTTCCAGAAGCTAAAGATGGGCATTTACCCACACGGCGATTGGTATAGTAATACTGACTTAATTTATAAAGGCCTTTGAGATCTATAGATGAAAAGTATTATATAAAGGCTAGGAAAACTGGTTTTATAGAGCCACAGTTACTGAAGAGGGTTTCTGTGACAAAGACAACAAAATTCAGGCTGCAGTCTTCATCACAGCTGTATTTCTTTTTCCTTCTGTTTCTGGTGTTTGTGTAAATCTGAATGCTTGGAAACAGCTTTTGAGGACATGTTACAGACATTCCTAGTTAGACTTTCTAGATTGTAGCTGGTATTTAAAAAAAAAAATAATTCAGGCTGGAAAAGCGTGTATTTTCCAATATTTTTTGTTCATATCTCCTTGGTAAACATTCATTTTTTCTTGTGATGCAAATGGAGCTTGAAATTAAAATAGCTTTTTTCGCCTTGTTTGCCTGCCTCTGTTGCTGACCTCAGCACTAGTCTAGGAACAGGTTTGTTAATAATTTTTACTCTTTCTGATGGTTTTTATAGTAAGAGGTCAGATTATGCAGATCCTGTACAGCATTACCCATCACTGAGGTTTCTCAGTAGCAAATGCTAAATTAGACCAGAAGCATCGCAGACAGGCGTCAAATCCCCCGTGACGGGGCTGGGAAGGTCCCTCCTGGTGGGTGCCTGTAGCAGTGGGGGATCTGTGAAGATGCTGAGTACATAACAAATGAGTCAGTCCCGTGTTTACCTTGTAGTTCCCTGAGCAATCCTTCTGAATTCAGGGGCATTTTAACGTATGTAAAATGCAGCAAACACTTCAGTGTGTATAGCTGGGTAAGGCCCAAGTTCTCAGTGTGTAATAAAATCAACTCTGCATGAACTGTTCCAGTGATGAGTGTCACAGCTCTTTGACACACTGCTGCTGTTTTACTGGGATGTATTTACCAATTCCCAATTCAGAACACTCACTGTTCCTTTTCTGTCAAAGTTGAAATCTTCTGTCCAACTTGGTTTTTCATTTTCATGTGTTCAGTTTCCATTTTTTGCTGTTTAAACGAAGGTAACATTTGCTGTAAAACCAAACCTATTATAGAACGAATACAATAAATATTTTTAGAAATCCTACCAATAGCTCAGGGTCCATTGTTTGAAAAAAGAACTAAAAGGAGCTACAAAATGTTCTCCATCTGAGTTTGTACCACCAATGTATATTGTTGAGTAAATATATGATGAGTACATTCCCAGGCAATATGCAAACCGAGTGGCTACCTAGATGGGAGATCTGGCCACGCGCAACTGTGTGGTGCTTTACCTGGTTTGAAAGTGCGAAGGAAGAAAATGCATACAAACATGTTTGCTAAAGCCAAGTGATTTTTGATGTCTTTTTCCATTGGTTGCTTAGGGTAGAAAGATGTGTGAATTTTTAATGCTATGAATTAATCCCACTCTGGCATGTATTGTGCTGTGAGGTCGTAAGTGCAGGGTTTGTGTTTTCCGTGCAGTATTCTGAGAAATCCATGAGCCTTTTTCACGGCGGTAAAGTTTGAAGGCTTCTAAGTGGATGGCACTGGCTGTCCATGTAAAAAAATCTCCCCTGTGGTTCAGCAAGAAGGGCCGCCTTTGTCAGCAGCTGGGACTGAAGGCGTGGATGGCCCTCTGCCCCCCAGGTGGATGCAACGTGACAGGAGGGGCTGTCAGATACCGAGCGGAGAGGAGGGAAAATCATCTTTTTCATAATCCAAGAAAATACTTTTTTTCCTGAGCTGTATATGCCTTTTCTAACAGTGGCCATTATTGCTTTTTGCCTTGCATTAGTTAATGATTGCTGTTTTATTTAATAAATTGGATACCAAATAAACAAGTTAGAGTTTGCTAGTGACCTATCAATTATGATGTCTGATTACTCCTCTGGGGAACATACGTAGTCATTTGTCCTGACATTTTGCTAAAATAAGGTGGTATTATGGGACCAATCCACCTAATTCCTTACTCCCTGGGGCCATTTAGTGTACTTAGCTGTTAGAAAGGTGATTTCTGAAGCATGACAGCTGTTGGTATTGGGGCCATTGTGTGTTGAACAAAACAGTTATGTTCTACTCATATGCTGCCTTTGTAGCATTGATACAGAAGCCATTTCATAAATCAGATAGAACTCTTCCCTAGGAAATTGTATTACTGCTTTGTATTTCATTGTTGGAGTACACATAAAACAACAACAAAAACACCCCACAGAAAACCCAACACAGCAGAAGGAGATGTTTGAGCTTGGCTTTGCTGCAAGGTCTGTTTGGTTTATCCTATCAACTGCTGACATTCCTGGCTAGTTATTTTGGTTGATTAGGAACATTACAAGTAGTTTCTCTTCATGTTCTTTTTACCATTTTATTAATTTTGCTAAAAGCCGCATTTTGTCAAAAACATCACAGATATTTTTTCCTCCATAAGGCATTCTAAAAAGTTGCAGCTCTCTATGTGCAGGAAAAAAAAAAAAAAAAGCCTGTCAGAGCTCTTGTCCGTGGTGTTCACAAACCCAAGGAATCTGAGTACCAAGATCAGGGCCCTGAGCAGAGTCTCCTCAACGCCTGTTTGTGGTACCGTGTGATCTCCCCAAGTGTCAGCACTTGCAGAACAACATCAAGCGTTGTAGTTGGGGTGTACCCCAATTAGTGTGTTGTAAAGAACATAGTCTGAGTTTTATTTGAAGTGATGGGGGATGCCTTTAATAATTGGCATCAGTTCTTGTCATTTTTAAAAATATCTTCTGGTGATGTCCGTTTGCAATGAAATATAAAAGGTTTTTTCAGTTTCTGGAATCTGGAAGTGTTCTAGATGTATTTTCGTTTTTGATCAAAACACTTTTTACTGGCAAATCCTGCTGTAATAATTGCTTAACCACGTTAAGAAGCACTGGCTTCGGATTAGATTGTTAGGAGTGTTTGTAGACTTGTAGAGACGTCCATAACAAAACTGGGGCAGCGTTACCGCCGTCCTGGGGCTTGGCCCTGGCTAGTCAAACCGTTCCTTGGTGCAGGGCTGCCTGCGAGGTTTCACACATTTGACTTCGTTAAGCAGCCAGCATGGGCTAGTATACTTTTTAGGACATCTTCTGGAATTTTCTTAGTGCAGTCCAGTCCCTGAGATGAGTCTGGCTCACCACTGGATGTCATCATTGCACTGTGATGAGCTGCAACCAGAAGAACATTTATCTGGCAGTAAAAAATCATGTTGCCTGACCAAAGAAGACATTTGATTTTGCCACATTTTAAATTACTTCCTATACAGTGATGACAGTTTGCAAGTAATTGGTTTGTAATCCTTCCTGAAGGTACGGGACAGCACCCCAGTGTGTCATACAGACAATTCTCCACCTTCCCTAGTGAGGCTACGCTGAATCTCCGCTGTGAGTCTCCACCATTGCAAAGGCATGGTGTGAAAGATCTCTTGGGGATCTCAGGCTGCTGTTTTCTTCTTGAGAAGGCCAATGGCATTGCCATAGCTTTAAAATAAAATACTTATTCTCCACGTATTGAGTTACTCTGTCCACTAATACATAGAGAATGTATTTCTACTGCAATTTCATAGGAGGAATTTAGAGGAGTTAATTTTATTAATCCTCTGTTTCCTGTTTGTAATAGGGGAAACCTGTTAGAAGTCTTAGATTGCTTCCTGCCTAAGTGACACAGCAGAAATATATAAAAGTTTCTGACAAATAATAGAAGTAACTCCATTTTCCATTTGTCTCTTTATGCAGCTATGCATTCTGCGAAATGTGAATGTATACAACTCAAAGCAATAAGAAAAATGCAAATTGTGTTGTGCTGCAAGATGAAAGTATCTCCTTGTCTTTCATCAGAACTTTAAAAATTAAATATAGTTCAGGGCAGAAAAAAATTGTCAAATGTGATATTACCTTGTGACCCTTTTCTTGCATATTTGTTTTGAGAATCTCTGTTCCTAGTGAGACCCGGAGACACAACCTTTAAAAAAAAAAAAACAAACCATGGAGTTAAGAAGAATGGAAACTGCAAAGCTAGTAACTAAAAACCTTATAGTAAAATTTTGGCCAGAATATTGGTCTTGGTGGCATTGAGATACTATACTAGCTTACTCATTTGACAGCCAGGCTTTCACTGTACCTGCTCTGTATTTAAGAAAAAATAAGGTGAATTCTTCTATCATTTTGGAAGAGAGTTTTCAGTTAAACATACGAAGACACTCACGATATAAGTTCCTACTTAATTTACACGTAAAACCATTTCCATAAATAAAACAGTAAGAGTAAAAACTGCTCCAGAAGGTATAAAAATGGCCTTAACGCTATGTAAATGTGTGTTGCCCAGGTGTTGGCTAAGTGGTAGTAAATTACAGAAGAGGCAGTGTTTTCTCCTCTCTTGCAAGGACTCCAAAGCATCTTTTCCAAGAGAAGCCAGGCCATTAAGCTCTGCTAATTTTCTGTGACCTATTAAACACGCACATATTTCAGTGTTTAGTACCATTTATCTACCGTGTTATCTTGTGCAGTGCACAGAAAAATCACAGTACTAGTTACATCAGTGAGCCGTAGTAAGTTTTGTGTGGATGCATGGAAGTGCATTGCTGATGGTGTAATGATTCTTAGCAGACTTTTGCTGTTTTTTAATGTGTTTCTATGTTGTTTTACGTATTTTTACAGTTGAGTTATGCTTTGAACCACATAAATCGAAAGCTGGTACTGGAATCTAAAGCGTCTGTCAACACTAGAATTGTTGTGGTTGGTGCATCTGACGTTGGAATCTCTTTTCTGGAAACACTCATTTTTTGGTAAGTTTTTAATTTGATTTCCTTTACTGAGAAGAATATGTTACCTTTTTTTTGGAAGGGTCTTGCTTCCTCCATGTGGAAGTGTGCTTGGAGCCCGTATCCAAGTACTAGATGTTGGAGGTCTGCGTGTCTGCGGATGTAGAGAGAGGTGCTTGCATCGTGGCCGACTTTGGAACTCAGAGGTGCTGACAAAGTTGCTTGTAGATGCTCAGGATGAAGGCACACTGAAAATGAGAATTCCACATACTTAAAGTCTCTTTGACCATTGTTTTTATACAAAAATCCTGTAAGTGGAGGTTAAGCCTGAAGCCCTTCATGTGTCCTCCAAAGCAGTGTTGAACTTTAAAGTGAATTGTACCAGGTGGGATCACAGGTCACAGTCTGAATCCCTCCCTTCCCTTACCTTGTTGTGATGCTGTGTTTTCGGAGCCGTGCAGAAATGTACGACGTAAGCTTGTAGAGCTGTAATCTCATTGTGATTCTTTTGATTCAGATAACACCTTTTGATACCTTTTGATTCTGATGAGGCTTTTGGTGTTTGGGATTCTTCAAGCAGCAAAAAATTGTCATTTCTGGCCCTTTTGCCGTTTTTGCTGTAGACCCTAGAGCGGGTGTGGGAAATGTCCAAGGACATTGCTCTCCAGCAGCCACAGCCTGCTTGGGGGCTCACCAGGAACACAAGCCATCACCATACGTTAAATAATTTTTCAGCAGTGAAACTGTAAATCGGATTGCTGTGGTTACCTTGAGCTATCTAAACTGGAGTAAATAAACTGTATAAACTGGTTGGGAAGGGGAATAAATATGCAACTGTTTTTATACCTTCCACTGTCTAAGCCAGAATAAAATTGGGGACAAGTTCTGCTGCTTTACAGACTTTCTAAAGGTACGACAGGGGTGCTCTCTCTCTGATAACTCGCTGCTTGTGCTTCTGTGCCAGTACCCCATCCACACAGGTTTTAGGGGGTTACAGGAAGGCAGACTGTGTATGTGACAGTGCAGTTCCTTTTATGCAATAGATTAGATATACTTAGTAGGAATGTTTTGAAAGACTTGCAGAAATGAAATAAAATTCAAATTCTGTATGTGATTGTTACAACAAAGTGTTGGTTGCAAAAACCAAGGGAGGCTGGCATGTCTATGGTTGGCAGAGAATTGAAATGCTGCCTTTCTTTGTATTTCTGCAATAGCCGTTACTAACATCACAAGTTAAAATATCAGTACAGCAAGAGCAGAAAATGCTGAAGTGCTTTATGGATGTTGTTATATTGCTGGAGCAGTGAAGAAAAAATACCTGCTTCTGGCTCTTTTTCCTTAGTTCCTGGCATCCCCTCTGGGGTAAAATCCCTTTTCTCTCATCCTCCTGTTCTCAGCACCTTTTAGGCTTTCAGTTCCACTCAAATTTCAGTTAAAAATGTACTTTAGAACTATTAGCCACTTCCTTATTACTCATCCTGTGCTGTTTATTGCTATGCTGTCGGTATGAAATACTGTGATGGGAAAACAAAGCGTACGCACCCTCCAACCAGGCCTGTCAGCCAGGGGCTGGCTTTCTGTGGAGAACAGGACATGTAGACAGGCCTGTGTCTGTGGGGCAATCCTGTGTCGGGATCCTCCTCTGAGGTCCCTCAGCCAAGACTTTTCAGCCAGGAGTTTTGTTTGGACTGTGTTGTAGCACAGAGCTGCAGCGGAAGGTGTCCTTTTTGTAGGGAGCAGAGCGCTTGTCTGCAGCGCTGCACAGAGTGCTGAAGAGAAACCAAGTATTGCTCTGAGAACACAAAAAGCAAGCAGTCAGCACTTAGTGCAAGATGTCACAGAATTTATATTAATATATGTATAAAGTTAAGAAAGAGTATTTTTTAAATTTTCCTATCAGCAGCAGATGAAGTCTCCTGACCAATGTGAAGGCCTTTTAATACAATTTAGTTTAATTTACTCATAATTTTCTAACATTCTTTGGAAAGGTTACATGCACTAAAAATAGCTAGATTGAATCAATTTGTAAGCCCCTAATCCTTAAAAAGAGGAAGTAGTTTTCTCCTCATTATTCTTCATAGTTAATTATTTTACATTATCAGTCACCATGGAAACACACAAATGTAATTCACTTACCTACATTACAATTATTAGAACTAGATTTTACAAGTGTTTTCAACTTGTTTGAGACTGAAGAAATACATTTTTCATTGAGCAGAGAAATAATAATGAGAATTACCTCTCCTCGCTGGAGAGTGCTGCAGGCTGCCCCTCGCTGCCGTTGTGCTGGGCAGCGGCACCGCAGCTTGCGGCACATCCGCGGCGGCACAGCGTTCCCGGGGAAGTCCAGCGTTGTTGCTCTTCCAGCAGTGCCGCGAAGCAGCCCTGGGCGCCACTTCTTATCCGCCTGAACCGAAAATGAGCTTTATAATCCGTGCTGCAAAGGGGGACTGCGTGCTGTGAGCTGTCTCACAAAATGCTGCTGCAGTCTTTGGCCGTGGCTTGTTAACTTGTCGTTGGAGGTTCTGGAAACAGAGATTGTCACGGAGGGCAGAGCACTGGTGCACCCAGATCTGTGCCCGTTATTTCCAAGGGCAGTGCAGAAATGCTGCAAATGGGTATATGGAGTGACCTGCCAGGAGGGGAAGCTTCTTCCTAGTGCAGGGGGTACTCAGAGCACTGGAAAATGGCATCTGCTGTGCTTGATCTAACGCTGGGTCAGTGGAGGTGATCTCATTATTCATGTTTCACCATTCAAATAAGTATCTCCCGCTGACTTTTTTTCTTGGAACATAATCACATGCAGATGTGTTTTCAGCTACAGTGCTACTTTTCTTCAGGATGCATGTGCTCTACTCTAGAAACAGGTGAGCGGTGGAGGCGGCAGCGCTGGCAGCAGTGCAGCCAGAGCCTGGCCTTGCTTCTCGCGCACGGCCGGCTCGGTGGGTACAGGTGCGAAAGCGGCTCCGGAAGCTTCGTCTGGGCTCCTGCTGTCCCACACGTGAGGAGCTGCAGTGAGCTGGGCAGCAGAGCTGAGATGATGTGCAAAGAGGGGGGAGCAAGTTGCATCATAAATTGCTGCAGTAATTAACTTCCCTGCAGGAGCGTGGCAAGCAGGGGAGGAATTGTGATTCCCACAATTCCTGCATGAGGCTCCTCCTGGGCAGTACAATTACATGCTTCCCCTTGCACAAAGCCAGGACTTAGGTCACTCTCTAGCATAAGACAAGGCTTGTTTAAATTGCAGCAGCATCAGACCGCTCGTCAGAGTGGTGTAAGCTCTGAGCCGTGTCCAGTCCTAAAGGAGAAGCAGCAACTGGACAAATGCTCCCCTCGTGAAAAAGCAGTTCAGCCCAGATACGGAGTCTCAGCCTCTATTGTTCTCTGCCCTCCAAACTGGTGCTCCTGCCTCCCCTTTGTTGTGGGATGCGGGGAGAAAGCCTTGTCAGCGTCAGAGTGAATCAAGGCAAAGAAACTCCAAAGAGAGGTTCAGCTCAAATACAAGTCTTATATATTTTTAGTTTCCCTTGAGTGACTTGGTCTGGCAGAGGGGGAGGAAATTACATGGAAGAGAGTTCTATCAGACATTCTGGTCAATGTGTGCATGTCCCCACTTAGACTCGCAGTACTGTGAGCCACTAACATTGACAAATTATCACGAATAAAGACCCTAAAAAGGAGTCTGATTTAAGACTAAAGGAAGTTTTTCAAAAGTTACCCTTTTTTTGTCATTCCCACTGAGATCAAGTATGTGTACACTAAATTTGGAAATGAAAAGCTTTAAAAATATTCTACTTGCAAGTATTCAGTGAAAATTGTATCTGAAAATGATTTGGAAGTGTAAAATCTGTTTTCATGAGTACTTAGTAGCTATGAATATGAGAAAGGAGTAATGAGTTCAGAGTTCTGCAAATACCAGTTCTTGGAGGTGAGGTTCAGCAGGAGAAATATCAGCTGCAGTGGAATAATCTATTTTAAGACCTGGGAACAGCTAGAATTAGGGACACTGAATTGCATAGTCCTCAGTTAAATCAGTGTTCCCCTAAATGTATATCCTGCCGCATGTGAGCTATCGCCTATCATTTTAATGTTTTCATAGTCCCAAGGACTGAGATGCTTTAAAAAATAACCCCACTGCTGAATACTAACTTACCAGGAGGGCAGGGGGTTTTTTTATTTCTTTGTGTTTTCTGTGGTAATTTAAGAGTGATGGTCATGGCAGCAGTGTTAGGCCAGAAGAACATACAATTAAAAACCCAGCATTTTCAGTTTATTCTGGTGGATGATTCATGGAACAGCATGCTAAATAGGATGCCCTGACAGCAGGTGATTGAAGTTTGGCTGCAAGAATGCAAAAAGCTTGCTCACAGCAGTATCTTGTCATTGGTTCCAGTGTAGTGAACCAATTAGCTTTTTATCCACCTCTTTGCATATAGCTGTGGAAAGCGTTATTGTCTTCTGATTATAGGGAAAACCCTTTTTAATCCATGATTTCAAAAACCTCCTTAATCCAGGCTCTGGTGTAAACAATGACTTATTCTCTGAGGACACTGGAAATATACATAATGTGCTACACAAAATAGCAATAAATGAATGGTGGCTATGATCACAATATTTTGTATGAAAGTGTTGTGAAATGTATTTCCCTTTCTGTGTGGGTGCATTAATATAATTATTGCATTTAAAAAGCAAATGGATTAAAGAATATTTTTGTCAAAGCCTAGAACTTGTTTCTTAAAGTAGAATTAGAACCTAACACAGCAAATCTCTGACGTTCTGTCCACAGGAAGGTTTCTCTCTTTGGCAGTTAAAGGTATCTAAGATGAGCTTAGGGATGGCAGGGATTTTTAAGATGCGATTTCTGACAGAACAGCTACAACTGCCGTTATCCGGCAACACAGTATTATACAATGTCCTGCACATCTGTCCTGCTTGGCAATAGTTAGCATAATGCTTGCTGTTTAATTAGGCTTTTTATCTTTGCATTTGTCTGAGAACATCTGAAGCCTTCCATGTTGCCTGTCACTAATTAGTTGACTAATTAAATAGTTAGTGCTTACTTGCTGATCACAGAGCTAACATGCGATGAATGGTTTAGTGATCGTCATTGTTTTATCCTATCTGTCTTTGCCACACGAATCTGTGTACATGTGCTTCCTTTTGACTGCCTTTTCTTCATACCAGGGCAAATCCAGAACAATGTTGTAGTCGACCATGTGTTCAGTGTCACCGGGCCTGCGTCCTTCAGACATTGTTGCCTTCCATCATTTCTGGTGAATAGAGCTGAAGTTGTGACAGAGATAAATCAGATAGGTCATATCTCGCCGTGTTGCGCAGTCGGGATCACAATGAACGCTGTCAGTGACTGATACCAGACATGAACTAGGGGAGAGGAGCTGGGTCAAGATCAGCCTTCCTAACAGACATTTGACGTGCCTCTGCCAAAGTCTGGTACTCAGTTAGCATTATTTTGTAGCTGTGTGCTTGCTTTAGAGGCAGTTTTCAGTTTTAAATACGACTATTTCAAGTTGCCCTTTAAGCATATGCAAACATTTGTCTGAGATGAAACTGTTCTTTCCCACTTTCAGTTTGTCAGTATTTGTAGATTTTCTTTTGTTACTCTTTGTATATGAATGCTCTTAGCTTCTTGTTGCATGTTAAAGCTGATTTTGGAAGTAGTAGTTTTCTCATAGAAAGCCTGTTTCAAAACTGTGATGAGTCATGAGAGTTTTTATAGAATTAGATTTTGTATTTATCGTCCCTTTCCTGGTGACTAGGTATGATGTTAGCGTGGCTGTTTCAGCCGCTCTGTACACAGCTCGGTAACCTGACTCCCCGAAGCATCTGGTAGCTCTCTGATCAATGCGGTTCAAAGCAAATAAAGAAGCATTCCAAGTGCAAACACTGCATCTAGGTTCTCGAGTTCTCTGTGAGGGCCATGGAGGAGATGTACTTTCTGTTCTATTCATATTTATTTTTCTTTGTTTGCAGTTTGTTTCCCTGAGCTGTTGTGGAGGTGTAACTGCTGAGTTCTTCAGAACAGTTTATAAACGGCGTATGGGTTGGTTTTGAACCACAGAAGGCTGTTCAGGCTACTACAGTGGACAAAAACTTACCTGGCCATAGCAGTTGTGATCCTTCCCTCTGGGGATTAGTGCAGATTTGATTCCTGTTCATGTGTATATGGCTGTGTACTCTAAAGGGCAGGTGAGGGCTGTGACAGATGAGGATTGCTCTTTGAAGGCACTTACTTGTTCTTTCTGCATGCTTGACAAGCTGAAATTGTTAAGGTTTCTTTCCTGGATTGCTGTGATTACCCTCTGGATCCCAGGAAGGAGACGACTCTGAATGCAGTTTACAGTGAGATGAGAGGTGGGTGTGTGTAACGCACAGCAATGACACAGTGAGTCTTTGCTGCGTGCTGGGTTACCCACTTTCCCCGAACTTCTGGTGCGGTTTGGTTAGGCCAGGGGGAGCTCCCCAGGGCTGCAGCTCAGTTGCTTCCAGTGCCCGTGTTACCGTGCTGCTGTACCACATCCCGTTGGGTGGTTTGTTTCCTCAGGAGCGCGGCGGTCAGTCGCGTCTCTGTGTTAATCAGGCATAATTTCAGTTTCGTGTGAGCTGCAGGGCTTGGGCTGTTTGCTGGAGCGGTTGGAGGAGGGTGATGTTGCCCCGGTGCGGAGGTGGGCATTGCGTGGCTTTGCGGTGCCGCACCTCTCGGAGCTGTTTCACGCTGCGGGGTGCAATAGCAGCAAGGCAGCTGTGCTCACCCGGCTGCCAGGGCTGGAGGTGCTGCAAGGCCCGGATCTGCAGCTGCTACATGCAGATGTTTGAGATCAGGAACGTTGGCCCAGCAGACTCCTCTGCCAGCCGTGTCCCTGTCCTTCCTGGGCTGCCAGCTTTCTGTCAAGAGGATGTGGCACTGGGGTGGTACATCATGCAACTTTGATGAGTATCTTCTCTTTCTGCGTGCTCTTGCTGTCAGAACGTATGATCCGTGGCCATAAGCTGGAACAAAAATGTTGGTCCAAATCTCAAGCCCTTTAAACTCAGTGGAGGTCTGTCTTTTGACACCCACGGGCTTTTCTAGGGTGCATAGTTTTTCATCTCAGTGAAGGCAGCATTGCCAAATCTGCACCAAGCAACATCAGAGTCAAAATACTAATCTACTCTGAAATAACATGGAAAATTGGGGTCTGGTAAGTAGACAGCCATTAAAAAACCCAAAGCCCTTAGTTTTAACATGGGTGATTGGCCAATAACATTAAAAATGTCCTGATAACAAGCTGGAATTTGCACTGTATGGTATTCACTGAAACATTCACGCAGGAGCAGACAAAACAGCAACATTTCAACCACGCTCTAGTTTTCCTGCCCAATTTATGGTGTCTTTATGTGTGGAAAATGCTGTTGATGTCTCTCAACGGTGATTTTGAATTTGCCAGGTGATTAAACATCTAGAGACTGTAACTACCAAGGCCATCGTCAGGTATCCCTCATTTTCTGTCTAGAAAAATAATTGCCCTGTTTTATACTTTGAACAGGATGAAATGCTGAAACATTTCTGGAATGGAAATTGAAATTTTAGTAAGGAAGTGCTCTCACTGAAGCAGTGGTTGGATGGTACTTTGATTTGGTCAGATTCAAAGCCAACGTACATTTGGGATGGTCGACCTGATCTTGTAAATTTGTGGGTATGGATGTTCCCACACAAGTGTATGGATGTGTCCGATTCAGCTGTGTATTGTGTATGGGCCAAGGAAAGAACTCTTTAGTTTCCTGTTCTGTCACGTAACAATTTGTACTGTAAGGACTTCTCCGTGCTGATTTTAATAAGCTAGATCCTGGAAATATCACAGATCTTGAGTGAATACTGCAGTTTTTGAAAGAGCCTCTGAGAAATCTGTATCTGGGCTGTCAGCTGAGTCATGATTCAGTTTGTACTTTGCTACAAAAATCCAGCCTATGCTTGCAGCGTTTCTCGGTGCAGAACGTTAGGGCAGTTCATGTTTGAGCCTGGTGTTACACTGATGGGGTAAACAGGCAAATAGTCCATAAGCAAGTACGTAGGGCTTCGGTTTAAGTTGAGTTAGAAGCGTGCTCTGCAGTGCTGTACTCCAGTGTTCGTGTGTTACGTGAGATGCACGTTCAATGCCTGGTGTACACCTCACCTGTACTGGCAAGATGCAGACTCAAAGAGATTTCTGAGAAGAAAGCTTAACGAGAGGTGGTTAGGGGAGGGAGAAGAGCTCGGTGGTAAAATTGCAAAGGTCAGTATAGGTTGAGAAGCAAAGAGTGGAAAAGAATTAGTCTAACAAAGGAAAAAAGACTGAACTGAATTACAGTAAAGGGCCAGTCACTAGAGAAGAATGGTGCGAAAAAAAATAGGGAAAGCTGAGCTGACAGGGGTGAGGAAAGCAACAACTGTTGCTGGGAAATGGGAGGTGGTTAGAAGGGATAAAAGCAGTGACAGCGACAGAAGGGTGGTGTGAGTTGTTTCAGCAAAATGCGTTATGGTATGGATGGGAGTTTGAAAGAAGAAACAGGAAAAAGACACGTTTGGAACGTTCAGGGAGAAGTCAAGATCATGGGGTGAAGTAAAAGAGGAGAAATTAATGAAAGAATTGAAATGCAGCAGTCAGAGTTGCTCATGCCCTTAATCATGTTGTCTAGGAAAAGGGTCAGCACAAAAGAGAAACAAGCTTTAAAATTACAAGATGGAAGGGAATCTAGGACTAACCACTTAAAGGAAAAAAGTGAGAGTCCTAATTGATCTACCCTCGCAGGAGAATCAACACGTAACTGGAGAGGAACAGCTTTGGAGACAGGGTGGTGAGGAAGGGTTGACTGCTGCAGGGTAGGGACACTACATCAGCTAGGGTCGGGGGGGGATACAGGTTTTAGTGAGACAAAGAAGGAGGCCGAAAATATTTGTTGAACAAAAAGAGGGGAAGTGACAGGTCCAGGGGCAACTGAAGCTTAGCCAGAATAAGCCTATCTTAAACATGAAAAAAAAAAAAACCAGCTATTTGTGATTGATGTCTGTATCCAGGTCAAGTAGATATAAATGGCACCCAACAAACACGGGCCAGAAGCTAGAAAGAAGTATCACTGTGGAAAAGAGAACATCTTACAGTATGCATAGTGGGGGCAAAAATGCGGTTATCTTCCAAATGGTGCTTGGAAAGTTTATGGGAAGTTTGTGGGTTAGGTTTTGTTTTGGTCTTGTGATAGTAGGCAGTAGACTTCAACACCAGGGAGGAGCCTCCAAAACCTGTGTAGGGTCCAACCATCAAGTTTGGAGAGAGATCCGGTGAGGAAGAGGTGCCAGTGGGGGGGAGAGAAACACAGCATCCTTGGAGGGTGTTAGTCAAAGGTCAAAGTAAATATTCCTCAGCTTTTTAATGGGTTCTTGCTAAGATGTCACAAGTGGTGACCGGTGGCTTTCGTGGCTTGGGCTTACAGACTGCTCTTCTTTGGAATCCAGCATCCAATAAAATTAGTCACCACTAAACCTGGTAGGAAGTTCCTGGAAAAACAGTACTTTAATAAAAAGCACTGTTGCATCAAAATATTCAGTTTTTGAAGGGAGAATGTTGATTTGATGTCAGGAGGAAGTAATTAGGATATGATGAAATATTTTGCTGACATGTCATTTTTAGAAAGCGGCTCTCTTGTTTTTAAAGAAATTACATCTTTAACTTTTTCAAAATCAGAACCAAACATTTTCACTTTAAACTCTGTTCTGAACAATTTAGAAGAGTGTTTTCTGAAATTAAAAGGGATGATGAATTTCACCAGTGTTGTGGTGTATCTTGGAAGGAAATAGTTGTATGCTGGGAAAAAGAAAATAGAGATGTGAATTCTCCCACTGAAGTAAGCAACTGACTCATCTATCCCCTGGTGTCAGGAGTGGCAGTCAAATTAAATGTGAGCTACTGACCATGAGATTCACTTGTCTTTTTATTTCCATTGGAGGTGTTCCTGATACCTCTATCCCTGGTCTTGGGAGGAAGAGTCATCATGGGCGCAGTTTATAGAACAAACTATGTGGAAAACTCCTTTCTTGACCCTTGTGTTGAAAAGCATCTCAGTAGAGACTGTATTGTTATCCCTTCTTTCATTGAGAAAATTCATTCCCAATCTTCACACTTTCCTAAGGCTGATCCAATGGAGAACTGGCTTATCTTTGTTTACTCCTAATTAAAGAGGGATAACTTCTAGATGGACATCTGTTGGTCAGCAGTGAAGATGAAATCCCGTTCTGCGGTCTGTCATTGATGCACTTGCGTGAGGTTCTTGAGAGCAGCCGCTTTTGGTGATGGTGGATACAGACAATGAACCCTTTCTGCTGCCTCTGGCGCTGGCTGGGTGACCCAGTGGTGGAGGATCAGTTGCAGAGCCTTCGCACTGCGGAACGGCATCATGTAGCATCATACAGGGAAGCGGTTTTGCTGTTTTCACGGGTTGTCATGCTTGATTTAGTGTTGATTCGTACTTGTCTGAGTCACGTATAGCTGCCCGGAGAGTGGGAGGAAGGGGAGAGAAGGGTAAAGGCTTTTACAGTTCTGTCGGGGAAAGCAGCGGACTTTGTCCAAGCAAACAAAAGGCAGGTAGTGTAGTGGCAGCATGAAGCACATTACTTGTCAGGATTGCTCAGAGAAAGTCTCTAGTGCTAAGTAACGTATTTATCCTTTAGTTAAAATATGAATGAGTGGGGGTTTCTGTGTTGTTGTTAACGTTAGCAACCCTTGTTAAGCTGAGCATTTCTATTTGTAGTTTTGTGTAGAGCTGGAAAATTTTTCAGAAAATCTGTTCCTTGTGGTGAAGTCTGTTCTCCAAGTCATGTCCTGATTACATTGTTCTGGAAATGTTGGGGGGCTGATCTTTCCTTAAAAAGGAAAAAGTCCTGCTTTGGATAAGTTGTTAGATTATTTAGGAGAACGACTGTCTCTATCTGCCTTTTACAGAGGGGCTTCTGCCAGGGCACTGTGAGTTTCTGTGCCTTGAACACCAGTCTGTTTTCATCGTCTCTCACCCTGGGCTCCTTCCTACCCACAGAAATCTTAAGGTTCCTTTTTTTTGTTGCAGAACAGAAATTTATCCCATTTCAAGGTTTAATTTAGGCAAGAATTTATAACGTGATTTTTCAGCATCTAGTTCTGAAAACAGACTGTTACCTGTATTTGCAATGGTCTGGAGCTGCTGCTTTTCCAAGCGCTCTGCTGCAGCAGAATTGATGATACAGTGTAATTAGGACTTTACTCTTGGATAGGCTATAATATTAAAGTTACTGTTCAAAGATTATGTGTACAGGAGAACAGAGAACATAGTTACCATTTTGGTAGCTAGATAAAGCATTACCTTGTGTCATCCTTTTTAATTTTAGTTTTTTATAAATGACTGAAAAAAATTTTTAAAAGGTGTGATGCTTTGTTTCAAATACACTGAAACGCTTTCACGTAGACTACTTCACTTTATTTTTTTTTGTAACAAAAATTATTTGACTTTTTATTTGTGATAATGAGGAATTTAATGAAAGCAATTAATTAAATCATCTGTTCAGGCGGTTTCCACCGTCTAAACCTCCATCATTATACCACACACACAAGGGGAAAAAAAAGGTAGCAAGACATCAAGCAAAAAAATCCAGAAAAACTATCAAGAAATATTCTAACAGATTCACAAATGCTAGGATGTATATGCACAATGTACTAAAACTTTTTGTTTGTTCCTTTAATTATGCTCACAGTAAATTGTCAGTCCTATTTCGTTTCGAGGACAAGGGTGTTTGGACTTTTTTGTAGCTGTGCTCTAGAACTGTGCAATGAAACCCAATACCTTTTACTTATTTCCCTAGATACTCTAATCCCTCCTGCTTTACCAGTGTCTTTGAGCTGTTCTTCCCTTTGTATCCACAGCAACAGGAATCCCTGCTGGAATTATTTGCTTCTAAAAGGCAGGTGCGCTTGTTTAATGTTGCGCTGGTTCAGACTCTTACCTTGAAGACTTTTTCACCAAATGGGAGCCTCTGCTTTTGCCCTGCTTTGTCCTCGGCATTGTTGTATGTATTAGAAGCACGTAAGACATTCACTCCTCAACATGCACTGCCTGTTTTCTCAGAGCCTCTGTTGGTTTTCAGTTATTGAAAGCTTTCAGACAACAGTAAGGAATGAAAAGCCGTAGTAAATAAACCATCCTGTTGTTAGCTACGTGGAGGGAAGGGGAGGATGACACAGTGTGGTCGTGTGCGTAACCGACACTGGTCAAACACTCGAGCTGTTCTCTCCCCGGGGCTGCGTGCCGGTGCCTGGCAGTGACGTGGCTAAGCACCGACAGTTTCCCTGTAGTTTCCAGGCTTGTGTTGAAGTGCCTGTGTGGAGATTTAAATCCAACGGTTAGGCATACCAGCTACAGTTCTGAAACCAAGCTTTTGTAATAGAAGATACTAGGTTTTTATTTATTTTATTTAAAGATTCTGGTAATTTTCACAGATGCCAGGCTGTGCTTAAACATTTATCAAACTTTGGTTGTTAGCTGAAGAGGAATTTTACCTCTCTGTTTGAAGTGGGACCGTTATTTGCACGAAACTGTGCACAGAGCTCTGCTGCTCCTTGGGCGCGGGAGGGCAGTGTGCCAGCGCTCGGAGCACGGGGCAGTGCCAGGTACCACCTCTGGGCCCTTCAGGTCTGCCTCCAGCATCAGTGTGCCTTTCCGAGAGCTTTAATCCCGTTTTCTTTGTGCCCTGATTTTTCTCCATGTAAACTGGGAATCAAAGATGTGACTCATTTCATCCCGGTGTTCTAAGGAGACACTAATCAGCATTTTGATGCCTGTAAGATTAATGAATGGGAAACATGAATTAATGTTTGGGGCATGTGGGAATGCCATGGGAGCGCTGAGGTGGAAGTAAATCATTATTTAGTAGATGGTACTGAGTGAGAGGTCTGAACTGAAGCCTTGTGCTCAGTAAGGAAGAACTGAACAAATGCCGTATGACTGTGAAATACCGGGTGACTGCGTGTGGACTGAATAGAAATGGAGCATCTGCAGAAGAAAACACTGTGACCGGATCAGTGAAGTGCATCATAGTGCAATCATGCAAAAGAGGCATGGTAATGTTGCCTAGGACCTTCATTCTGCTCTTTTTCTGATGCTTCCTTGCAACATGTTCATCCTAAATACTGTTAATGCAATTTAAACTTAACGTTATTGTGGCACCTGGATTTGGAAGAGGCCATGCACTATGTACAGAGATGATTTCAGCTCTAACCTGAAACGAAACTTCGTTGCAGTGAGGGCCGGCAGGACAGGAGAACATCCAGGATGTGCTGTTGTAGAATTTTTCCCTGTAATCACAACAACTCTCATTTACGTGCAGACCGCTTTGTGTCACTCAGCTGGTATAATGTGGCCATAAATGAAGCACAAATTCTGTTTACACCCACTTCTGCAGAGTGACCTTAATTTAAATGAGCATCAGGCCCATAATCTGTATAAATATATGCACTCTGTTACATTAAGGTTATTTATTACGTTGCACTCGGCCTGAGTATGCATGGAGATTTACCATAGATAATCCATAATCCAGAATTAAACTATTAATATGCATTTTGAGAGGGGCAGCCATAACCTTGAAATTCCTTGGTTTAAGTATGACCTTTAACTTTGTTTGAATATATTTTTTAAACGTATGAATAACAAATTAACATTGGTGATAAAAACCATTCTGTTTCCTTTGTACCATTTGCATCAATCCATACTTAACTTACAGAAAGCCTTGAAGATTAGAAGGCTTAATCACTCATAATATTTATTTGTTTTGAAATGTCAGATCACATTTAGTTCAACATACTGTCAGTCTTGTTCCACCCCCCCTCCCCGGTGTTAATGAAACTGGTGGAAAGTATTTTTTTTCTCTTCATGTCCAAAGACACTTCCTTTGTAGCAGAATGACAAAACACTTTGTACCTGGCCTGTGTAAAGGAATTACTTTCTGTATCCCCCTGAACATGGAATTAAATCTATGCTGTTCCTCCGGTATGCCCTCCTAATTTCAGTAGACGTGCTGCAGGAAGCAGACGAATTACCAGTTGTCAGGAATTATTTTTCCTTTCCTGTAGCTTACAGAAGGTGAGCTATGAACAGCAAAGGTGTCTGAGCAAAGACTCTGGTCTTACAACGTTTTGTAGTCATGAAAGGTAAGTCCTGTTGTAGGAACAGTCTTGTTAGTTACATGGCAGAGTCTAAATCGCTCTGTCGGGATTGAAACGATATTGTGCTGGGTCCGGTACAGCTTGGAGTTACGGTGATGGACTGGGAAGCTAAGCTGCAAACACTGTGTCTAACCCTACGTTAAAATGCACTCGTGTTATGCTTGTGCCAAACGGAGCCTCAGCAAGCTTACACTGGTTGAACCGTGGCGTTTTGTTTTTCTTTTCACAGTCCGCGTCTGAAGTTCAACAATCTGACCTTGATTTCAATTCATGGCCTTCCAGGAAAAGACCTGCCAGGCTCCAAGCATAGAAGATTTTTAATTAACAGGTTTGATTTAATATCTAAACACTTCCATAGCTTCAAATGAAAACATAACACTTTGTAATTCTTTGTGAACTTGTCCTAAATTTTCTATAGATAAACAGACAGATAGCCTCAGAATAATGCAGTCTGTCTATACAACATGCGTTCACCTGGGAAATGAGTAGGATACAATTATTACTGGGGGATCTTGCTAAAGCAGTGACTTCAGGACAGCAATCCTTTGTGCTATACCAGGACACTGGTTTCTGCTTCCCAAGCTGTTATATGAATCAGTTATTTTGAATAGCTGGGGAATTAACCTGGTATAATTTACTTAGATTTGGCATATGACTCTTGGAACCTGTACACTGTTTGCTACCAGATCTTTTACTCGGTAAGCAGCAATGCGCTGAAGGGACAGCTCTTTCGGTGACAAAACAACTCAATGTCTGCTTGCTGAACCTTAAAAATGAGATCTCTACAAAGACATGAAAATGCTGTGATGTGAACCTCTTTAAAACCACCTCATCTCCTTTGGAATTCTGCCCTGTCAAGGAATTCTGTATAAATAGTTACCTGAATTAATTTTTAATTGTAGAAAGGGGTGTGTGTAAGTACAGATCTAGTGAATTAAGGGATTATGTGCTCACGTAAATGTATGTACTCATTTTCCTAAGTATACTGTAAAAATGAGTTGTAATAACAAAACATCTTTCCTGATGGAAAGCTGCAGTTCATTGCTGCCTCACCAGAATTAGCAGTTAAAATCTGAAAGCAGATTAAGAGTGAAAATTGAACTCTGCAGGGTATGATTTTTGAAAGCATCCCTGTGATTTTTGGAGTGTCAGTCTCCTGGGAGCTGTGCACCTCAATTATAAAGGTGCTTTTGAAAACCCTCGTCTGTCCTTGATGTCCATTTTATTTATAGATTTCTGCATGATTACAGTTTAGAATTGTCAGTGGTTTTCTTCCCTTGTTTGCCTCTGGTATCTGTGAGTGTGGAGGATGCAGAGCCCCTCAGAAAGCCCGGTCATTCAGTCCTAAAATACGTGAGGTCATGAAAGCAATTTTATTTGTTTCTGTGGCATACTCTGTGACAATTTTGGGAACTCAGTAACAACAATTAAGGTGCAGCAATCGGCTCTGCTTCAGAATGCGTATTCTGTTACTGATGGCAAAATAACAGCTGCTGGTGCCGGGTCGTGTCCAGCCTTCTCTGCTGCAGCCACTCGTGTGATAGAACAGCGTCAACTGCTTGAACGTGAGCTGAGTCCCCTTCTGTTTAATCACATTACCTTTGGTCCTGTGGAAGAAATGTTTTCCATCACTCAGTATGAAGAGAAAGTAAAGTTCCTGGGCGTCTGAACAGCCATGAGCTTTATTTGGTGCATGGTATACTTGTTCACAGGGTATACTTGTGACTTGGATCACAGGCTGGGGGAAGCCCAGGATCTCTTTCCTGGCTGTTCCCGTCTTGTCTCACAGCCGTGAGGTGCTAGCAGGGGTGAGACTCAGCTTCCTTGCACACCAGTGTGCAGGTTCCATCTTCGTGCCATGTCACTCTGATCGCATAAACCAGGCTTTTGTGTAACACTGGCCCTTCATCTTTTGTGCATGTTTAAAACCTGTTGCATTCTTTTTCACGAGATCCTACCATCTCATCCCTCTGCAAAGCTATAAATGTGTTTGGGATTACCATTAATCTTCAATTTGACTGAAAGAACCTAATTTAACAGAATTTTGCATGGTTTAAGTTTTGAGTGTCAGGAAGGTATTGAGTCTAGCTGGAATGCGGGATGGCCAGCAGCGTGCTGTCCGTTTTCATAATGGGTTATTGCAAGAGTCTGTGGTGTTCAAGAATCATAATGGACCTTATTGCAAATGTTCTCTCTGTCCTCCTCCAAGCATGTTGTAGTGATGTGTCTACCGTACATCAGTACTGGAGTATTTGATCTTCAGGAATCTTTGTCATTCCAGAAGTCTGTTAGACAGAGAGGGTTGTACAAATGAAATAATGAAGAAGTGTCCTGGTATTTGCTTAGTTGGGCAGGGCGGGGGCATGCTGAGTCATAAAAGTCCTTCGGAAATAATCTTAATTTTCATTACTGAGACATTAAAAGCTTTTGTTCCATTTGGATTTTCCTTGAAGATTGGCTTTTTAAATAGCAGCTTCCAGATCTTTGATACTTCCACCATAATAGGGATACGTATGATACTTTGCACTGAAAACAGGCTGTAACACCTCTAAAACTTCAGAGCTGCAAAAGTAAACTTTCCCTGAGATTTTAAAAATCGGCAAGTGATTTGGGTTCCTTAGTGTTTTGGTACTGGTATTGGATTAACTCTGCCAGAGCACAGTGCTCAGCATGTGCACACCGTACACACCCTGAAAATCAGATTTCTATCCAGGGGTCTCTTAATCCATAAGGTGTTCAGAGACAAAAATCCCTTGAAACCACAACTACTGTATGGAACAAGGCTCTGCTGCTTAGAACAGTCATACCTTTTATTGTTACCTAGCGCTGAAGGTGATTGCTTTGAAATGATAGAAGTTGCTTTCCCACTTTCATTAAGAGTAAATTGTTGTTCAGTTACAAATTAGTGAAGATTAATATTTTTCCCACCTGCACTTTGTGTCTCTCTGTCACTTTCCTGATAATTTTGTTTTCTTTGGGATAGCCTATGTGATTATTTCTCTTTTATTCCTATTGCAGAGGAATTCAGTTTCATCTTAGGGAATTTTGAAAGTTTGTGGGAAGAGGGTCAGTTTAGTATATGTTCAGAATTTTTCATCCTTGCATTTTGGAAAAATTCATTTGGAAAGGGGTCACAAAGAGATTTCAGATCTCTGCCTCTTACTACTAGCTCTGACAATGGTTTTCCTAGGTTTCTACTAATTTTTAAACTTTTCAGACTAATACTTTGGAACACGGATGTTAAAATTCCAGTGGTATCTTCATTGCATTTGTGTCTCACCATAGCCACTCCCGGTGAAGTTGAATACTAAATGAAACAAAAGTGGAAAAAACTTTGTAAGGGAGTCTCTTGTACAGGAGAAAGAATTAGACTGTTAAAATATTTTCTTTGCAGGTGCAAAAGTCTCCTTCTCGCATCAGCCTGCAAAGAAAAAGCAGAGTAAAGCTCGTATTTCTGACTTTGTTTTTAAATTATGCGGTTGTGTGGCCCAGTGCTGGGAGGGATTGTTTGGTTTTAGCAGAAAGTTGACAATTTGTAACCGAGTATTTCATAATGACTCGTCTTTTACTATAGACTGCCGTAAACTCACAGCGAGAGCAGGGGCTCGAACCACTAGGGGACTTGGGCTAACTCACCAGATGTCTAATTAATGCCTGCTGTCAGCCGCTGAAATGTCACTTACAGATATTCTTTCTTCACAGCCACTGTTTTAATGATGAAGATTATGCACAGATGTCACTCTGCTCCTGGGTTAACGTTGTGGTTGGTAAAATGACTGGCATAAATCGTGCTGCCAAATATGTAGTTGTTTCCAAGGAGAAAAAAGTGCCGTACGACTACCTTGTTCTGTGTACGGGACAGAAATACCAGGTAAGAAAACATCCCAGTGATGTGCTCAGATGTCTCTGCAGGGCACAGTGACCAGCCAAGCAGCAGAGGAGGCCGTCTGCAGCCCTGGGGTGCCGCAGGTTGTACCGTGTTAGTGCAGCTGTGCAGTCTGGAGGCTTCTCTGCCGGCAATGGCACTGCGCAGTGTCAGAGGTAAAGCAGAGCTGCTGGTGTTTTTGCCACCGTGACCGTGAAACCTGCTGAAGAGCAGGCCTGCTGACATGTGGCCCCGGCCATGGGAGACGGGGCTCCAGCTGGTCTGACACCGTTTGACCTAGTTTTGGCAATGGAGAGAATTCCTCATCAAATTAATTACTCGTCCCCCGTGTTGACCATGCCTAGGCCCGTGCATGGTGCTGTGTGTTACTGTAGCACGGGGTTAGCTTTCCGGCAAGGCTGAAGCAGAGCAGACCCTCAGCTGCATGAGAAATGAAGGACCAAGCTCATCTCCAGCCCTGCGGGTGCAGCTTCTACTCCGACATCCCAGGCAGGGTTCGTTTCTTCTGTATCATCACGTGGCCTTCAACCTATGTAAACCAAACAGCCATCTTTTGAATCGCCCTGTTGCCTGTGGTGATTTTGGCTTCCTGATGGGTTTTGGATGGGAATCATGAGCAAGGTATTTTGCCCTTAAAATCAACCAATCACACTGAGCACGTGGCTGCGGGTTTTTATGGTGCTGCTCACTGCACATCACAAATGTGACTGCGAGGTATGTTCAGCCCCACAGTGAAATCTGGACTGCACGCGTGCGACAGGTTTGTGGGGCAAGAGAGCCCCAGTTTTTCTGTAATAATTTTCAGAGTAGAGACACACTTTAAACATCAGTCCATATCCACTGTTCAACAGGGATGAAAGTTGAAGGATGGTCTGAATGACTTTAAGTGCTCCTAGAAAAAGAAGTTTGGAGGTGACTCTGACTTGCAAAATAAGTTATGGGAAGTAACTGTGCTGGAGGAGAAAGAAAGATAAAGAAAGCAAGAGAAACTTGGGTTTTTTATCATCGGGTTTCTGTTTTATTACACAGAACTGTAGTCCATTCTTTTTATAAGTTGTTCCTTATTCGTTAAGCAGTCAAATTAACACCTAGTAAAACATTATTCATTCTAATTAAGAAGATTTACTTGTTGGATAAGTAAGATCCTTTGATGTCATGCCTGTTTTTATATGACCCAACAGTATTTCAGTTGATCCAACTGACATTGAGAACATTGTTCAGGACGTTGATCACTGGTGCTGTAGAAGTCACAGATGATATTCCCTTTTTTCTCTATGTAATTCAGATTGTTACTGTAAAGTAGCATTATACAATCAGCACTTTAGTGAATCCTGGGATCGTAACCATCAAGCAGGTTTTGGTGCCTTTGTCCGGGACAAAAATCTCTCTTATTTTAGAAATCTGATTTTTGCTGACAAAAGACAGAGGCAGTCTGGCTGCAGGAAGAATTTTCAAGTGTTGTTTAAAGGTGTGTGTTATTTGAATAACAGCAGAGATCCTTCAGCCATGTATTTATGCATTTCTGCTGTTTCCTGGGAAGTCCCTTTCATTTGCGTTTTGCCTGTGTTGTTATTTACTTGTGGAGGCACTGCTGTTTAAGATGGTCACCCATATCGCACAGAAAATACGGAATGTATACACACCCGGGGTACCTCTGTGTGCTTGGACTCAGACTAGCGTGAATCTGTTTCCTCTGTGCCCACTGATGTGTTTGCCACTGCTGACTGTTGAAAAGGGTTAGGATGTACAAGGATGGCAGCTCTTAGGCAGTCAAATGGCTTGTGTCGTAGTTTTTTAAATCCTTTATGAGCAATTCTCCAAGATACCCTCCATATATTCACTCACTCACTTATTAATTTCTTCCAGGTCCTGTCTCCCACTGGAGCAGATATCCATAAGCTCCCAACTAACAGAGAAGTCATAAGTAAGTGGCCACGAAGGTACCCAGGGAAAGTCCCCTCCAATCATTTTACTCTCAATGATGATCAGGACTGCTTAAAGGCTGTGCACTGGCTGAGAGAAAATGTTGTCAGCTCAGAAGGTAAGGCTTTTCATTAACACATGCACATTTACAGAAATGTTTTCTAGGCTTATTGTTTCCTTAATTCCATGGTATAATTGGTGCCTGATTAATTCTAACAAAGTCTTTCATCTGCTGGGCTTTGTTTTCCAGATTAATTTACAATTTGTTGTCATTTTTGATACCCAGCATATTTAGCTAGCAAAGAAAGGCTTGAGATAGATTAATTATCTATAATTATTATATAAAACAAAATGAGTTCCAAATGCAAATCTGGCTGGAGTCATTAATTAGCCAATTAAATAATAATTTAATTAGTGGTATGTGTTTTTCTGTTGTATAGAAAAAATATCTATATTTGAGGCATAACACAAAGAAAAACAGTCTAAATTAGGAAATGGTTTTCTTCAGTATCTGTCATCTTTGTGTTTGGTGACATCAGTTACAGATTTTCACATAGAACTGTAGGCTACTGCTATTTTCTTTTAACCCTTAAAATCACGCATTTGTGCAGATTTTTGTTGGCCATACCTGTATGTCCTCAGCCTGTTCCTGTGTGCGTTGTTCATGTATTCATTAGTTCATCCACTGAATGCATGTGCTATTGAAAATATCTGGAATCATCCCGGCTTCCGAGGTAAACTTTCAGCTGCAGAAGAAGAGACCAAACAGTAAATGAATTAATGTAACATCAGTTCTGTCTGCTGCATCTGAGTTAGGACAGAGTTCGGAGCAGGAAATCTTTGTGGAAAGTTCCTGTTGACTGAGTGCAACACCAAGAGTTTCCTAAAGATGGTACTTACCTGGCTGGTTCGTAGAGAGCAGAGTGAAAATTGGGAGTTATTTGGTGTGGTCTGCAAGGTTCTGTCCCGCTTGGCAGACCCTTAGGGAAGTTCTCAAGACACGGGAAGTTTCTTTATCGTCCTCCAAGTCTTGCTGTGATCAGGACAGGAGACAATAAACACGACAGTGTTTCGCATTTTCCTCAAACAGCTTCCTGGCCTCGGGCATGTAAATAGAGCCTCTGCAGCAGTCCCGCTCCGCCTGTTTTCCAGCTGAGACCAGCCCCTACCCACGGCTCTACCTGATGGCTAGCTGATATGCACAGCTGCGTTTGCATAAACAGATGAGGTTGTTAGTTTTCTCTGTGTGCTGCTGCTGGTCTTTCCTGTCAATCTGTGCGTGCTCAGTCCTGGAATCTGCTCCAGTACAGCTGCACAGAAACACTGTGCGGGACTGGCTGCTGGCTGGGGCACCAGGAGCCTGGGAGGGTTGCTCTCCAGGCACATGGCAGTCTTACAGCACCTCAGCTGCTTTGGGACGAATGCACATTTATTATTATTATATATTAAATTAATATTAATCATCATTTCATTATTGCTGCTGACTTTTGTTGTGGTGTAGAGATGGATATCTTAATTAGCCACTATCCTGTGTTCAGTTATAAGCGAAACCCAAACTCCCAGTGAGGCCAGTCTGGAGGGACTTTTTGGAGACGTTGGACTGTGGCAGATGTGACGCCTCCCACTTTGTCCCCACCCTGCCTGTGGCACCAGTTCTCTTCCATTGCTCTTCCTTCTTCATGTTCCTTGGCACTGCAGACAGGAGGTATAAAGAGTGCCTGGATGGAGAAGTCCTTCTCCACCTACCTCTGTTTCTCTTCTTCTTCTGCTTCGTTTTCCAGCTGTATTTCTTACAAATGTTGCTCTTTCAGACTTGATCATAGCTGCGTCCAAGATCCCTACTCACTCTGAAAATGAGTCCACGTTTCAGCCCTGGCCTGTTCTGGAGACAGCCTAATAGGCGCTGGGCTCGTGGAGGTGCAGAGGCAGGGCTCCTGTGGAGTTCAGCAATTGATTTGGATGTCTGTCAGCTCTCTGCAGGCCATGCTGCTGCTCTACTGGTAGTTTACGTTTGTGATTACTTTTCATCTCTGAAATTCCCCTTATCCTAGTTTTGCCTTCGATAAATAGGAAACTACACCTCGTATATTTCATCTGTTCAAAACTGTGAACTATTGTTTGTCATTTCTACTAACCTGCTTTAAACGTGTTAGAATTCAGAATGTTAGAAAATGGGATTTGCTCATGTTTGAAGAAAATGAGGTGGCTGGTGAAACTGTACATGCTGGTTACTGTAGCTGCACAGAAACAGACATTTCATCCCTCTACTTCAGATACAGTAACAGTAACTCTCATCCTACACTTGGTCTTTTCTCCACATGACTTTCTTCTGTTTGTGCTCCTCTTATCAGCTGTTTGCTGCGTTTATCAAAAGTAGTCTGCAGCCTGCTGTGCCAAGCCCCATTCTCCCGGCTGGGCTGCTGGATGAGTCCCCCACGGCCCCACGCAGCCAGCCCAGGGGCTCGGGCAGGGAGCCGTTCTCGCTGATGCCCAGTGCGGCGGGTGCCCATTGCTGCTAGGCCCCGGAGGAGGAAGGGTGGGTGCAGCTTCAGCAGTACCTGCCGTTCTGGGGGCTTTTTAAAGGAAAGTGCTAATCACCAAGCTTCACAATGCAAGTCTTATTAGCCTAATTGGATGAAATCTTGGTTTGGTGGCACTGATTTTGAGAGCAGCTTTTAATGAAGAGTTAAGGTAGGGTTTTTAATTGCTTTTCTTCCCTCTGTGAGCACTGGGTATTACTGCATTCTGGATGAAGTCAGTGGATGCTTTTTTGCAGGTCGTAAGTAGAGCAGGATCGGCCGGGTAGCGTGTACTGGCGACACGTGCACACCGTGGTGGAAGCAGCGGTGCTCCCTGCAGTGCCTGTGCCACCAGGGATGGGCAGCAGCGCAGGTGACGCTGGAGAAGCCATGAGCCATGTCGCCGCTGCCAGCTCCTCGGGTGGCTGCAGCATGGTGGGCTGCAGCAGGGCCCCTCGGGCTGGGGCTGGAGGCCTTTGTCCCTGGCCAGTTGTGCTGGCGGCTCCGGAAGGGTTCCTGCTGCCAGGGGCCGGGAGCAGGGCGAGCACCAGCCCCAAGGGCTGCCGCTGTGGCTTCTCTGATGAATCCCAGCCGCCTAATGCATGTAACCTATTATAACTGTAATTGTGACTAATTGAAATTCATCTCCTATTAGCTCTGCACTTTCCATGAAAATAAAAAGTAGGATGGGAGTAAAGTAAGGAACAAAACTGCTTTAATGGCCCAAAATGGAGCAATTATTTTTTCTCTTTACCTAAACATAGTTTACTGCCTTATTAAAAGCGTGTTTGTAGGAATACTATCGCATTAAAATTCCAGTGCATGAATCACCAACTGGAGCCACTGATGCTTTAACTAATACTGTTTTTTTGCTTTAGCTTTTGCAAACTAAAAAGATTCAGGTCATGCTAGGGTCACTGAAATCTTGTGCTTCCACTTGTGGAAAATGAATGAGCCTGCTCTGCCGCAGAACGCTGACATTCTAGTAATAAATGATAAAACTACTCTAACGGTCTTTATTTATGGCTGCTTTTTTCTGGGGAAGATTATTATGTTTACTCACAGATAGATACATTTTCATGTAGTTAAATAATAAAAGCATCCTGAGGAACTGCTATCTGTCCAGTGAACATAATTTCAGTCCATAATTAATATCCGTAGTTCCTAGACTACTAGCACTGTAATCTAAAAAGCCACTAATATTGTAATAAGCAGAAACCGTAAATTGTTGATTTACAAGAGGTCAGTAAAGGAGCATTGCTTTCCTTGATCTAATGTAGTTGTATTTAATATTACCATGTAAAACAGAATTTTAATTTTCCATGAGAAATGCAGGGCTTGAATCTGATCTCGTATATACAGAAATGCCAACGTATAATGCAATAACTGAACTTCCCTCCAGAGAAGCTAGTTCTGCCAAATGGTGCCCAGACTTGCTTGCCTTAGAGTCAGGATAACCCCTTGCTAGGCTATGCTTCTGGTAGGTGCTTCTCATTCCCCTTTCCCAGCCACAGCATCCTCTTCAGATGCTTATGTTTTTCACCCCTTGGCAACTGAAAATGTGTAAACGTAATGTGAGGCCAACAGCATCCTGTACCACGTTCTCACCCGCACTGTTAGCACATTAAGTTACTAAAAACGAATATATCAAAGTTTGTATTTCACCAGTAGTGCTGCTTGTTTACTTCTTGCATTATACCCTGCTGCAGCAGTGAAAAAAAAATGGGATCAGTCTTATGTCTTCCTTCTTTTTTGGCGCTCTTGTGAGGCCAGTACTGCCTACAGATGGGCGTCCTGGCAGGCACAAGCAACAGAAAGGGTTCTTCTGGGCTGGGAAGCCAGCTTAGCAATGCATGCGTTGGATGGAATTCCTGTTATCACACATGATATGTATTATCTATTGCATTTATGAAAGTAGTAAGATCTCTTTCTTTTGATTTCAGAAGATTTCATTTGCAGGTAAAATTGTTCTGTCCCTCTGGTCATTGATGTGAACAGTGAAAATACACTTTCCATCATTTCTGAGCATGTATGATCATGGGGCAATTCTTTTCTGTGGCAGTTGCAAAGAGATACGCTTATTTGGCAGCTACAAGTAGCCAAACTGATATGGGCAAATAAAATAACCTTGCAGTCAGAGGGGAATAATAGAACATCTGTTAACAATTTCTGTCATTAATATTCTGGGGAGCTCGGGCTTTGTGAATGCTCTGTTTAGTATTGCTGTGTCTCTCATGCAGTAAAACATAGTCCCAGTGAAATCAGTTTAGCCTATGAAATAATAAAATTTAGGTAGTGGGGGATGCTGTCACTTGTGGTGAGGCATAAATGCCAATGCCAAGATAAACGTGCAAGTTGGTTGCACGAGACGCTCTCTTACCTGCTCATCACTGCTTGCTGCAGCACCACGCAGGAAAACAGCTGCTGCCAGAAGTCAGGATCAAGCCAGTTGCGTTGGAAAGTCAACGGTCTGTCCAAATCCTGATTGCAGTTACTGCGATGCAGGCTGTGGGGAGCCGGTGCCAGGTGCTGTTTGTGTCGATTGAAGGCCGTTCCTGAAACACCTCCTGGGTTCCAATGCTGATTCTTCTACAGCACATTCCACCCTCTGCTTTTCCTTCAATGCCAGACTGCAAGTTATTTCCATAGAGCTTGTAGAGACCTTCTGCCGTATCATCAGTCTTCTCATATGAGGCCCTGTATCCTCAGCTCCAGTCTGAGACTGGAGGAGCCTGGGATGGCCTGGGATTCGTGCACTGGCTTTGGTTTGCACACATTACCTGGAAAATTGATGCTTGGGGGGGTGTTAGCTTTTCTGCAGTTTCCCTTCTCCCAGCTCTGTGCTGGAGTGTACGATGTCCCCTGTTGCAAGGATGTTTAATGTTAGGTTGTGTAGGTGTGGCTGAGTTATTTGCTATTTCTGGCTGGGATGTCCCGGGAAGCAATAAATGCACCTGCTGACCAGCAGTGCTGCCCAGGTACGCGACAGTAGGTGCTCTGGGAACGTGCACTTGGTGCATCCTTGTGCTGATGGATCAGATTCTGGGTGTACGGAAACAACCATTGGACTTCGTCTATAGGAGCTGATGTCTTACTGAAGGTCTGTCCAGGTCCCCAGGCTGGCTGCTCCTCCCTCTGCCTTGGCCTTGCAGTTTGAGCTAGCTGCTGGGGCACTGAACACAGCACAGACGCAGAGCTGGTGACGGTGTGCGTGCTCACTGCTGCGTGCAGGAGGAGCCCCAGGCCTGGGCTCCAGCCTCCTTTGCTCAGGCAAGGAGCTTGCTGTGGTCCTCACAGCACGGGGTCCTCAGCCACCAGGACAGGAGCTCCCAGTCTGTCCTACGAGAGCTGGGCCATTTGGCATGGATTACTTGAAGGCTTAGTGGATGATGGAGTATAGAAAAGGTTCCTGTTCCAAGCAGGGAAGCAGAGGGAACAAGGAGAAGAGCACGTTTCAGGCCCTGCTCAGGAATGTTTGTGTTTTATATTAAACCATCCTTAGAAAAACCACACAGCTGCTCCGATGCATCCCCGCTCTGCCTTCCTCTTTGCCAGGAGAGCTTTAGCCATTAGGCTGGAGTCACATTATGCTCACACAGAGCCTGCTTCCCTCCCTTCCTCACGTCTTTGCTCTCAGCTTTATGCAGTTTGAAGTGGCACTGCTTCAGTAAGAGAATTTGCAAGATCCTGCTGGTAAGGGCACTCTCTGGGAGGTGGGACATGTGGGACCCAGCGGTGACAATGCACTGCAGAAGGAGCAGCAATACCCAAATGCTGGTTTCATACCAGCTGTCCAGCAATGTCTGTCTGAACTTGCTGGTTTCTAGGCAGCGTGCGAGGACAGAGGCTGCCTGGTTCGAAGCACGTCCTTCTTGAGGCATTTAGGTTTATGAGTTCTCCAACGTGTGCTGGAGGGAGGCAGCTGTCTTCAAAGAGCAGCGCAGAGCTGCCAGCTCCCTGCCAGCGCCTCGGCTGCCGGTGCCCCGTGCCCTCTGCGGGGCGGTTTGGTGAGACCAGCCGGCAGACAGCAACAGCAGGAACGTGTCTGCAGGGGCATCTCCACCGTCTGGAGACCAGGCTTTTGCGGAAGGAAGCGGCAGCACTGGTGACCTCCCATACTGCTCAATGGCTTGTTTTCTACAACTTGGTCTTTCTACAGTTTGTGGTTTTTTTTCTGCATGATGTGTTTAATTTGCTCCTGTCCCTGCCACCCTCTGTCCCCGACAGGTGCTTTGAATGAGCAAAATGGAGGAGGGAGGGGAGAAAAAAATAAAAACAAGTTGTGGGGTTTTTTTTTTCCCCCTAGAGGATTTTCAATCAAAATAATTTCAAATTATGGGGTCAGAATGAATGTCATACTTCTATGTTAAGTACTTGCCTACTTTGTGGGATGTTTTGTACAGATTCTTCACTAAATTATCGTAGCTACTGTTGCTAGGTAACATTGTTTGCTTCATAGCATCAGAGAAATAAGAGGGTCAAAGAGAGCAATTTCATGTTATTATCATCTGAGTTATACTAATAAGGTTTTCATTGTACATCTTAGAAATTTTTACCCCTTTTTTTCCCTTAGGGAACGTCATTGTCTACGGGAATACAATTGACATTTACACTACGGTAGAAACCCTCTTATCTCTTGGAATTGATGGTTCTCGCATACATCTCGTACAGCCTCCACTCAGCTCGACTGTTACTTGCCTTAACAACAACGAAATCGAAAGTGCTGTTCAGGAGGCCCTGTCAAAGGCTGGCGTGTCTGTTTATTACGACAGTATCCTGGCACAGTGGAACGAAGGCGACGACCCAGACCTCATCACGTGTGCTGCTTTCACTACCAATACAAAACCATTTAAATTGCAGTGTTCAGTAAGTATATGCTTTCATTGTATTTCCTTCAGTCTGTTTTTTAAGACAAAGACCATCAAATTGATAGTCCCTCGCTGGTTTGTCTGTTTTCTCATTGTCTCTAGAAGACTGAACATTCACTTGTTAGTCTAAAGGATTTTTTTAAAAAAAATCCAAATAAACTCATTGTTAGTGCCCTGAGTGATTTGGATTAAAATGTATTGAAGTCACCTGACTCACAAATAGTTGCTCACTGCTGAGTGACAAATACTCTTAATTAATTCTCTATATAATTCCAGAAATCCTTTTATTATTTAAATGCATACTCCTGTCTATAGTTACATGGGTTTGATTGAGATCTGATTAAGTCATAGTAGACAGCAATAATGTTAATATAGAGAGGCCTGCTTTGTAACGTAATTAAAATCTATTTTAAATAGACTTTTCTCCCTCTACATTAATGGCTGCATTTTTGTCCATCTATAGCATCAATATCTAAATAAATTATATGCACACTTGTAGGTATGTGTGAGATCTGGGACAGGTTTAAGCCTTTCCCTACAGGCAGAATAGTTCTGTTTTTCTGGATAGGGCTAATCCATGTGAGTGAGCCCTTCCAGTAAAGTCACTTCAACGCGTGCATCCGTAGGAAGCTGTACCCCCTCCACACCCCGCTGTGGGCACGGTTCTTTGTGCAGCAGGTCTGTTGTAATTCTGGGAAGGAGGAGCCGTGTGCCTCCCTTGGGGAGCTCCCCGGGAGTCGGTGGTCCCTGCTGGCTCCCCTGCACTGGAAATCTCGTAAGTGGCAGGGTTTTCCCAACCCTTTCGTTTTTAGCGTAGGGATAAAGCCCTTCCCGATGGAGGTGCAGACCTTGTGTGGCACTTTTATCCACTAGCAGTCGTGACATTCTTCCCACTCTCTCTTCATCTGCAGCTCTTCAGACTTTCTCCTCTTTCCTCCCTTCTTCCACAGACATCTCAGTGAGGTTCTTGTTCTTCCAACTTAATATCCATTCACCACCTCCCCATCAGCCCCCTGTGTCCCCCGCCACCTTGCCCGTGTGGCCTGTGCCACTCCTTCAAGACCCCCGTGTTCCACTGGTTTGTTTCTCTTGCCCCTTTGTGCCCCCTGTCCTGTGCCCGTCCTTCGTCCAGCTGCAGTTCTCTCCTCTCGAGGTGTCTGTTACCCCGCCTCTAAGATGAGAGATGTACTTTTACACCTGATGTCAGGGGCTCTGTGTTCTCCAAATCCGGTTCAGCTGTCTTGCGTGGCTCCTGGATCTGCTTCTAGCTGCCCGGGAGGACGGGCTCGGAGGACAGCTCCGCAGAGCAGCCTTTGCCAGGAAGGCAGCTGCTGCGGCAGGGGAACAGGCTGTGCAGGAATCGGCACTGCAGCAGCTCTGGGCCTTTTGGGATCTGAGCCAATATCAACTGTTGATTGGCAGTTCTTGGGGGCTTAATTTGTTGAGTCCTGCAGGATAAAAACAACGGGAGAAAATCTCCTCTCTCCCTAAAGCAGCAGCCTCCCTTCCTCCCCTCCTGGGCTGACAGATGGCTCCCAGCCTGGAGGTTGCAGCCATCCCCTCCCCTCCGGTGACACTGTCCTGCCTGTCAGCCGGCAGGATGTGGGGCTGTGTGGTCCCCTTGCCCTCACGGGCAGAGCTTCCCTGATCCACAAACAAACCCAGAGGCTCTGGCTCCTCTGGTGCTGCATCTCTGCTGTACTGCTGTTGCTAACACTTCCAGCTCCCTTTGTTTCCCTCTCTGGTGCCTTTTCTTCTGGCTGGCTCATCCAGCTGATGGTGAGCATCTGACACTTGCCCTTGGTCCCCAGGAAAGCTCTTTGGTGGTGTAATCAGGTAACACCTTTACCCAGGTCACAGCCGTGTCCTCCCCGAGGCTGGCACTAAGGGAAGGACATGTTACCGGTGCTGCTTTACTCTGATACAGTTACAGCTCAGGATGTTCCGGATCAAGGCAGCAAGACAGCGCATGCGCGTCTGATAACTTCTCACCCTTTCCTCAGCCTGTACAGTGATATTTCCTGATGGTGGGCACCAACATTCAACTTGTCTCATCATTTTAAAAACTGAGGGCACTGATGAAGGGAAAAGCCCTTTATAAAGGCTCTGGAGCTTCACCAACTCTATTGTAGCGATGTGACGGTCAGTCTTCACCTGTTCCCTTTGCAGACATGGTCTTGTTTAAGCTGTCTCTCAGCCTGGTCCTTGACCCTCAGTGTCCAGTGTGCACTCTTGTTTTATGCTATTTTGGGGACCTTTGTTCTGCCAGCTTTCAGCTTATCCTTTGTAAGAGGCAACTGCAATGACAGTGCTTGTAACTGCAGCTTCTCCCGCTTCCGCTGTCTGCAGCGCTCTGATGGAGGTGAGGGCCTGGGGCAGGGGCTGTTCTGTGCGTGTGCCCCCGGCCCCAGGCTGGAGTGACCCAGCCTCGCTTACCTCCTCCTCATTTCTCCTGTTTCAGAGCTGAGACACCTCCAGGTGATGTGGGTGTTAACTTCCCAGCGCCCCTCTCCGCTTCATCTGAACAGGCACTTTGGTCCTTTGTGAGCACATTTTTGGTTCCAGATTTCAGAGATGGGCTTTTGCCTCTTTAAAGTTACTTTTAGGCAATGTAGGAAAACAGATAAAACACAGATCAAGAGAAATGCAAGATGTGCATGATTCTAAATCAGTTCAGAAGCTCCTCTTGGCTCATCACTGCGCAGAGGCTGCAGACAGAAGGCGAGGGCGGTGGCAGGACCCTGCAGTCCTCGCTCTGGCTCTGCGCTGGATTTCAAAGCGGCTCTTCAGGCATCCAGCACATTTTTCATGACGTGCTGTGTGCACATCTGTTCCACACCAACGCCTGACGCGTAGGACAAATCTGTGGCCGCTTCCAGCACCACCCGCTTTGTAGTGCTTGTCGTGGTGGTGCTGCCTCCAGATGAGGTCTGATCTGTGTCCCAGGAGAGGGACTCTGCAGGTGCCACAAGAAGACAAAAGAAGGGAATTATCACTGCCTTCTTTTCTTTGAGACTTAGAGGAGGAATTTCAGGACTTAGGGTGATTTTCTTTCAATGCCCTTGAAATCCTCCTGCGGGGAAGACGAGCTCATGGCTTCAGTAGATGCTGGTCCCAAGATAAATCCCTGCCTCGGGGTCAGTTCTGTAAGGAGGGGTAAAGACAGCACAGACAGTGTTTTCAAAGAATGGAAGTCACGTCTTTTTTCAGTCCTACAAACCAAAACATAGTGAACAGGTACATGTGTGCTCGTTACCAGATCCGGTACCTGGCTGCCAGACGTACCAAGTACTTCACTTGGCCTCCCCTGGGCCGACCTGACGATCCAGCTGGGTCTGGTGTCCATCCAGACCGGTGTCCCGCTCCGAGAGCGGCCAGCCCAGCCGCTGCAGCGCACTGAGGAGGTGCGGATGAGTCTGCCTCCTGAAGCAAGTCTTACCCAGATCTGGAATAGCTAGAGATGTGTTCCAGTCCCAAGTTTGGGTATGCTTTCCAAAATCTGCCTCCCTATCAAGGATAATAAATCTGAATGCGTTCCTTCTCATGTAAATACTCAGTCCTTTTGTATCTCTCGCTAGCTTCTTGGCCTCCACACCTTCCACTGGCTTTAGTTCTACCGTTGTAGTTTGAATGAGGATGACGTTTCCTCTGAACAATTTTAATTTCCTGTCTTTCCCTTTTATTGAATATCCCTGTGTTGGTAGCCATAGTAACATAGTTTGTTGGTAAACAGGCACAACAGTTGGAAAAATATTTGTAATACATAGTTATCCTGCTAAAATGCAAAGTACATTGTACTTTTTTCTGTTACGTGGTTTTTCAGTTTGGCTTGAGATTTGAAAGAAGAAAACCACCTCCATAAAGGATTCGAGTCTCTTTCATATGCTCATACTATCACAGAAAATATCATATTGACTCAGGCTATTTGACAGAGTTAATGTTAGAGTTTTTGAAAGAAAACTAATCTAATAACCAGAAGTAGATGAGTCTAGTTCAGTAATTCTCTCTATTGTTTTTGTTTTAATTTTAGTAGCTATAGCTAGTGGAACAGAAGGATTTATCTGTGTCTATAAAATCATACTTTATTGCATGTTCTTGTTTTATGAAACAGGTAACATTCAGAACAAAGCATAAGTTTTAATTTATGAAAGCAGCCAGTAACTAATACATAAAACCTGCACTTGTTTACATCTCTTTTTAGGCGTTTTTTAGCTTTGCCTACAGGACAGTGGATTATGAAACCTTCAAGGCAATTAATGACGCTTGCCTTGTTTTCGATGGAAGGCTTGTGATCGACACAGAATTCTGTACCAACGATGTCAGTATCAGGGCTGCAGGTCCTTTAACAAAGTACTCCAGGAGATACTATGCAGAGGAATGGACACACAGCAACTTCAGTTCAAAAGAGATCGGCTTTGAGCTTGCCACATCGATGCTGAATCTCCTTGATCCAACCCCCAAGCCCTTTTCTAAGCCACCAGAAGCCACAGATAGACTCATCCCCATGTACAAAGGCTGCACAATTCAAGGTATGTCAAAATGGATTTCTCTCATCCTTTCACGCCCTCTTTGGTGTTTTGCTGTGTTATAGTGAGGGCAGGTCCAGGTCACCTAAGATGCCATCTAATGGCAGCAAAGTCCTCAAAGCTCCTTACATATTCAGTGGAGAGAGGCGAGTTCGGTACACTGTAGATTTTTGCTAATAACAGACCAAGTTGTCCTTTCATTTATATTGCAGTAAATATGGAGTGTTTCCAGTGAAACCAAAATAAGTTCCATGTTTTCTTTTTAGAACCATTTAATAAACGACAAAGAGAAAAGGCTGGTGGGAGAAGGAGGGCAAACAAATATTTCATTTTCTTCTTTGTTTATGATTTAATAAATCTCGTTTATGGCAGGAGGTGTTCTTCCTGGAGGTTATAATTACTTGCATATTTCCAAACCAGAAATCCCCATCCACTTGGACTTAAAACTTGCACTGTGTGATCATGTAAGTTACATTATTTGACTTTCCTTTGTTTTGTCCTCCGTGTGGAAAGATGTTCTTATTTAGGGTACCACAGGTGCATGCATAAGTGCCATACATCTTAAAAAAATATCTGGAGTAAGCCTGGCTTTAAGTATGTATTTAGAGATTTTATGGAGCTGGGACTGATCAGTAAACTCTAGAATGGAACAAACAACATCAACCCAAATCTCTGGGATTAGTTGAAAATATGTAATTTATTTTAATGTAAATTCACTGTCATATTGTACATGTGGTATACATACAGATGAGATTATCTGATTAACTTCTTTACTGTAGTTCTTAATTCCCTTCCCATGAAATCAACCCAGACCAAAGGGGTTTGTGGTCTTTGAAGGCAGGAAATACTTGTCAAGCCCTAATGCCCTGAACTCTTCATTTGCAGCACGTTGGGTTCAGATAGCTCCCTCATGGGGCAGCACAGCTCAGCTCCTTGCCCCTTTTTTCCCAGAGCTCAGCACTGGACCTGGTTCCCGAGCCGGCACAGGTTGGGAGGTTATCGTGTTGGCTTTTCCTCAGCACTCTGTTTTTTAGGATGGCTTCCTTTTCGCTCGATCCTGTAGAGAGAGGCAAGTTCCCAGCACCTAGTTAATACCCAGCACGCCAAGGTGGTGGTGGTGTTTGCCACCCGCTTTGCATCAGCACAAATCCCATCAGCTGAGCCTGGGCCCATCACATGAATCCGGTTCAGCAGGTGCACAGGGGTGAGTTACAGAACTCACTGAACCTCGGAGGTTCCTTTACGTACCTTCTGATATTTGACTTTCTCAAAGGATGCACAGTTGCTCTAAAGAAGACATACACTGCTGTTAGCTGGATTTCACTAAAAGATTCTTTCAGCCTTAGTGCTTAACCTCTTGCCTCCCTGCAGTAAGGTTCTATAAAGGCACACAGATGACAAAACTTCGCAGTCTGTCAGTGAAATCCAGTCGATTTCTAGACTACTACGAAAATAATATATATAATATATTGCACATAATATCTTGCACGTTTATAGCATATATATAAATATATAATATATATACTATATATACGATATAAAGGACTAGATTAATGTATTTTAAAGCCAGAGAGAACTAGCACCTCTGCAAGCTCCTGTTTCATACAGATTATACCTTTTTCATCAGGGATTTCTGCATCAAGCCCACTCTTGTAGCTGATGTAAAGAGTGGCGTTTAAAAGACTACGCCAGTGCTGACTTTAAACCTCAGGCAGCAGTGGTCCATAGAAAGAAATGACTTTTTTTTTAAAAAAAGAAGAAATCCATGCTTTGCAGGGAGGAATCAAAGCGTGGCTCACCTTGTTTTCCAGCTTTGCAGATCCAGGATGAGCTGTCCAAAGCAGCGAGTTCTGGGAAGCAGAAAGGACTATCGGAGAGAAAAATCGGTTTTGTCACCACAGATTGCTAGAACATGATTAGAATTCTTTTGCTGCAGCTTTGATTACCTGCTGCCTGAAAAGGGAACATCTTTAAAGCCACTCCAGAAACTTCATGTAAATCCTAAAAGAATTTCCTCAGAAAGAAGTAAGAGAAGCTAGTGAAATGTATTAGCTGAGAGATGTGGAGGTAACAAAGGGTTCTGTAGCCTAGCAACAGGTTTTAGAAATATATGAAACTGGAACACGAATACAGCTTTAAAAAATAGCATCAAGCCATTCGATCATGCTACTGCAATGTGAGCTTTGAAAGACAATTTTACGTTTTTGTCTTTTAAGTGATTAACTATCTGAAACTAAATGCTGCAGTCTGAGCGTCAGCATCCAACATTATTATTGTTTTATTGATAGCAGAGTTGGTGTTAGCAACGCTTGGCAGCCCCTGTTCAAATTGACAAGAGGGAGTCACTGAGAGCAATTCTAAACCATGTGTATATATAGTGTATGTGTTTGTATGTATGTACACACGCATATGTATGTAACGTAAGTATATACATATATATATGTATATTTTTAAAAGCAAGAGTGATTGCCATTTAAGAGTCTAGCACATAACCTGAAGGAAATGTCCTAAGAGATCAAGCCCAGCCTCCTGCAGTGGCAGGCAACCATTAATACATAGTGCCATTTATAAAATTTAAAAGTTTGGTTTAGAACTGAACAGGGTCCTTGTTGGTATTTCCTTCCTTGCTGGAAGGCTCTTTCAACCCATCACACCTCTGAGTACTGGAAAACTGCACAAAGCCAAACATGCTTAATTGGTGTGTGAGAAATCTTTGAGTTGTAACGGGGAAGTCCGCTTGTGACGGATCAGTATGTATGGACTGTTAGTATATTCATATATAAAAGTAGNTGCTTAATTGGTGTGTGAGAAATCCTTGAGCTGTAACGGGGAAGTCTGCTTGTGACTGATCAATACTGCCTGCAACCGTGTAGCTTCTACCATGTGCCGTGAATTTGGACTCTGCACATATACTGTTGTATATTCATATATAAAAATATATATGCATAGTTATAAACCTGGAGAGAGAGCAGAAGTATACCAGCATCATCTTCATTTATCAGGACGGCATCCTGTAGTAAACTGTGATGTGCCACGTGTCTGTGGGAATACGGGCTCTGTGTAGCACATTAGGATGAGCAGAGTTCAGCTGCCTAAACAGAGGCATCTAGTGCAGCGCATCCCCCCTCGCCTCCAGCTGCTGCTCCCGGCAGTCACAGGTCTCCCGTGGATCCTGTGTCGTGACTGCCAGCCCCATTCGGACGGCCCAGATACCCTTTGGTGTCCCAAAGGCACTCGGCATTGGGCAGCCAGGGCCCATGCTGCACGGTTTTGTGCCATTAATCAAGGTCTAAACCACCCAGGAGATCTGTCTCCAAACCATAGCAAGGTGCCTTGTTGTATAAACCATGTTGCCAGGAATGGGTATTCTTGTTTTTTTGAAAAAAAAAGGGTTGTGGATTTTAAGAAATGGTAAATATCAGCTTGGAAACCTGTCCATGGGCCAAGTCAGCTCTTTGTTCCATCTCCACAGCTTTCCTTATATTTTCTGTTCCAGGGGATAGACATGGTAACCGGGGAGGCGAGACATGGGAATTATTTCAGGATGCACATCAACAAATACAGTATGGTCGACAGCATCACCTGTTTTTCAAAGGACCCCTTTCCTGTCTCCAACTACATTTGCTTGTATGGACAGCATGAGCGCCTTCTCAATGACCTTTGTTATCGCTGGAACGACGGGCAGATTACAGATTTTTACAGGTAAGATAAATTCAACATTGTGCATAAAATCTACATTCTGGCAGAATTTTAGTTTTATTTTATTACAGTTTTTCTTCTGGCTGTTTTCCCTTAGAACAAAAGATAGAATTTTACAATATTTTCCATAATTTGGCAAAATTATCAGTGGTAATGCAAGCCCTGAAGACCTTCCTGGAAAGAGCTGTGTGTCTGAGATTTATTTAGAGCAGGAGTAAGGGTTTACTTGACCATTGTTCATCTGAAAGAGCATTTCAGTATCTTTATAACTTTTACTTACAATATTCAGTGGGCTTAACTCATTCAGATTAATGATAACCTGAACAATCTTTTTTTTCTGAAGACTCATATTCAGAAGTCACTTTTTAAAGTCAGTGTTTTTGTTATTTTTAAGCCAGTGGTCTCTAGGGAGATTTTAAATCACTCATGATAGTGACACTCAACAACCTGCCTGCTTACCTGGGGATAAAACAAACCCTAAAGTTTATCCTCTAGAGCGTGTTCTCTGGGTAAGGGAGTTATTTTAACTGAATTTTATAGCTGGAGGCTGTCAAGGCTCCTCATGCACCCATGCAGAGGTTCCCCATGCACCTTGCAGGGCTTATCCCACCACGGCACTGGGCAGCCCTGGAACAGGTCCTGCACATTTTCTGCAAGCGCAGGGCAGTCCTGGGGATCCTGGCAAGTCTCTCAAGTGGTGGGAGAGACTAAGGAGCCTGGCTATTTCTAGCCAGGATTTATGTGCCATCTCCTCTGAAAGAATGTTTCATTGCTTTTGGAAAAGCAAACTTCATTAAGGAAGTTATTATAGAGAGACAAGTATCTGAAAAAAATGAGATCCAGGATATCTTTAATCTTCTGCTGCTTGTTCAGAATTTCCTACCTTAAAAATTACCTGTCCTAGAACCTCAAAAATGTTTTATTCTTTGTGCCTCAGTGAAAACAAGTGCTTTGAGCTCAAGCTTGAGTAAAACAAACCAAGAACCCCCAACCTTGCGTTTCCTTCATGGGGTGGAATTCTTTGAGCGTGTACTTGAAACAGGAGGTGAAGAGGAACGTGGTGGTACATCTTATTTTGATTTTCATTTTAAAAAATCCATCACAAATGGTGGCTTGGGAACCGAAATTGTCCCAGACAGAGAAGTGATGTACTGCGTTACATAAACTGGTCTGGAGACAGAAAGCCAAGCGCAGGAACAAATGAGGCATCTTTATCATGGTACAAAGCTGGTAGTGGTGCCTTAAAGGTTTCCAGGTCTGATGTGTTATAACTGATTGGAAGAAAGGTATAAATGGTAGCAAAACTTTCAGATTAAACAATATTCCTTAGGCAGCAGTCTGCAAAAGTGCTGTAAACAATGTGCTGTGGTCCAAAAGAAACTTTGTGCAATAATAGCAATCTGCTGGTTCAAACAAATCTGTAGGAATGAAGCACCTGGTATCTGAGACGGGCTTAAGAGCCTCTGCATTCCTGTCCCTCTTTCTCTGGCTTTGTGCTTCGGCTGGTTCAGCACCACAAAGCTTCACCAGAGTATGGACAAGGCACCGTACACTGCGAGGACAGAGGAACGAGAACGTCTGCTGAAATCAGGGAGGAGGGGGATGCAGCTGAGCCCTTCGGTTAATGACATAACTGGGTTTTCTGCCATCTTTTGGGAACAGTGGGATCAGCTGCCATCTCAAAGGGTGAACTGCCCTGAAAAGGACTCGGGGCTTCATGGGGGCGAGATGTGCGGCCCATCACATGTCACAGTTCTTCTGAGGTGTTCTGCAGTGCTCTTCCTGTACGCTCTCCTCATTGTAAATATTACAGAGTCTAGCTCCTCATTTTTTTCTTCTCAACTTGTACTGAAAGACGGGTTGAACCCAAACCTCAACTGTGAGGTTTGAAAGTTTCTTGGACAAAAATGCTGCTTTATAGATTTCACTTCAGGAGACCTTTGTATGCCTCTGCTGAGAGGGGTGTGAAACTTGTGAATTATTGCTGCTGCAGGGGTTGGTTTTGATTTATAGAAAACGTTGGGTTTGTTTTACAGGAGAGGAATGGCACACAGCAAATGTAAAGTTCACGTAAACAGTGTGTTGTCAATAGGTGTTAAGTAGAAACTGAAGGAGGATGGCACAATTGGGTGAGATATGGGCAAAGCTGGCAGATAATTTTATTTCCTTGTCACAGCTGGTGCTGAGCAGCCAATACATTTTGAACTCTGGAAGAAACTCCATATTCGGGCTGTGGCAAGGTATCATCAGTCTTTTCCATGGTGTTACAATATGCAAACACAGCTGTGACCTGATCTTTTCTGTGAACCACAAATGTTGCCAGACACTTTGGCCTTTGTTGTTTGCCCAGATGTGGTTACAGTGTCCGTTGTTATGTACTAGCAAGTTTCACACCAGTATCAACATCTGGAAGAATAAATCATCTTGCTTTGGGATTTCTGCCTGCAGCACAGGTAGCAGCATTTTCCTGACCTTGGCAAAACCAGTGTTTGTTCCCTTTGCTGCTGCACATTGGGCATGTTGCCCACCCAAGGACCTCAGTGCAGCTGCACTTACCTGCGCTCTTGCTAGCTCCGCACACAGGTTTTGAAGAGATGAGACATTAGCTTTCTGAACAGCCAGCTGATCCCTTCATGAGAGAAATTAAGAATGCTTTATCTTCTCTTGCTCTCGTGATCGTGGTAGGATCCCCACACAGTGCACAAGCTGACCGGGGCATTACAAGTAAGACCAAGTTCTAAACGTGCACAGAGACTTTACAAATCTCAGGAGAGATGAAGATCCCGGCGATGATCTGTTAGCAGGATGAGTCAGGCCAGTCGACATTAGAAGAGTAATAAGTGCAGTTTTGGCAGCAGATACACTCGCTGGGGAGTCATCAGCTCCTGCAAGACTGCTTGTATCTTACCTGGCCTTTGCTTACCGGGATCTGAGGTTGTGCAGGGTTGGGGTTCCCTCACACCCAGCACCCACGGGCACCAGGACCTGCATGTCCGGGTGGTCTGGCCAGGATCACCAGTGTGGACACCGCTCATCAGGTCTTCATCGTGTCTCTTGAGCTCTTCTTAATTAGTGATGATGAACTAATTTTTGGACTTCTCTTTTACAGCCTTTAGATGTGGATGTTGTTTGGGATCTATTGCCTTGTTATTTTATCTCACCTCTCATTAGCCCATGGCAAAATCCCTGGATTACAGTTGCCTGTAATTTGGGTGGTTACCTGGTTATTTGGGTGCCTCCAGTCAATTTTTCATCTTCTTTATCCCTTATCTGTAGGTAGGCTTGTTCCTTCTCTTGCTATTGGGTCATTGGAATGAAATCAGATGTGTTGCTCTGTGGCAGTTAACACATTTTGTTCTTCAATCCTTGCTGGCTTGTTTCTTCCAGTGCTTTCACATGCGTGCACGCCCACGCACATCCATCTCCATTCACATCAGTCTGGTATTTCTGTTCCCATGTCTGCTCTGTGAGGAGGATGGGTTCTCTAGCTGGTGTAACGGGTGGGGCAGAGGAGCAGCCCACTGCAGCAAAGGAGAGCCCTGCGCAGTCAGCCAGGCAGAGTGAAAGGACCAGCGAGAAAAGGAAGAGACAGCGACAGGAGGAAGCAAACTGCCTGTAATCTCCACCTGACCGTGGAGCACAAAGCAAACTGGCACAGGAAATTGGTTCTTTCAGGAGGAGGGAGAGCACTGGAAAAAGGCTGGCGAGATACTGTAGTCTTAGGATATGTAATACCGTGTCACATATACAATGCACACCCCCACAGATTACAGTGTTGGTATATACAGTGTGCACACATCTATGAACAATACACAGCCTTAAAAACGAGCCATGAGAAGGCTGTCCATTGTAAAACCATGAAACTGAAAAATGTTCTAGTATCTCTTCTGAGAGGAAGATTGTCTTGAGGCTTTTATGTAGATAAAAAGTGGTGTCTGGGTGTCTTCTGGCAAGGAATATGAAAATGCAGTCATTGATTTCTGTGTGTGTGATAAAAAGAAGAAAAATGTTTCGGGTGGTGTTCACGTGGTCTATAGTGATCTCACCTGACTGGATGAGCACAAACCTGATGTTAAGACTGAATTTCCCTCTCTTAGAAAAACATCCTTTTGAACTAGTACACGTTACTCTCCCATCCACCTGCGGTATTTTCTAGCAAGATGGGAAGTGCCCTTGGTGAAAAGAAAACGTAGCCTGGGAAAATGTTGTGGTTTGTTAGTTAAGTTTCCCAACTCGCTTGTTTGAAACACTCGTTCTCCTCCCCTCTTCTGTATGCCTCTGTTTTGGGGAGGGCCTTCCTGTAAGGCAGGAAAGTTATGATGTTTTAATCTTCTGGGCTGCATTTAGATTTCCCAGCATGGCACCTAGTTCCAGGAATGGACGCTGTGGAACAGCTGTCACCTGGGAGTTAATTTATTTCTGTGTAGCATGCAAATTATCTGTTAAATAATGAGAGACTGTACCTAGCAGTGAATTTCCTCACTGATTTGCGTTGGGTATAAGGGCCGAAAGTTAACCCCATGATACCGGATTTCCTGACCGTGATGTGCCAGCACCATTTCCAAATTAGCATGAACAACAGGCCCTCCAGATCCAGAGAGCTTGAAGAAGGAGCCCCTTCTAGCTGTCTGCGTGAAACTGCAGCTAATGGTAATAACGAGATAAATAACATTTCCTTTTGTTGAGAGAAAAGTTCCATTGATCTCGGTGTGAGTTCAACATGATTAAAAGCTGCAGGACTTGACCCACAACGAAATGAAAGGCTGAAATCTCTTCCCTCACCTCCCTTCACCCTGCAGCCCATGCGGTTTGCGGAGGAAGCTGAGCAGGGTGGTGGGCACACATCGGCCCTGGGGCGGGTCAGAGGGGTCCCAGGGGCTGCTCTCCCCACCTAGTCCGTGCCGGGGAAGGAAGCCCCTCAGCCCCTCCGTGTGCAGGACCAGCAGTCTGATGTCCCCAGTGACACCAGTACTGATTACGTGCATTCAGACTGCTGCCCTCTAAGACTTCAAGTTCATACGTTTATCACCCTACCGAGCAGTAACCGGAAAATCTGGCGTAAAACCACCCGACTGGCATGAGAGTGTGAGCTTCCAGAGAGTCCGATACTCCTCCCCTGCACTGCGGTGTTCCCACAGCTCACTGACACCCTCAAATGCTTTTGAATTCAAGATTTGTCAGGGAAGCAATGCTTTCAGCACTCACAGTTAAGACAGCCAACACCGTATCTGACGGAACTAAAGAGTTTTAAAGTTTCTTTTCCTTTCTCCTTCTTTAGCAGACAGAGGCTATGGACGTTTTTAAAGGAGGTCTTGGTGCAACTCTACAACTGCACAGTTAAAGTAAAAGCTCCTCCGAATGCCTAGCTGCCGTAGCTACAACAGATGCTCCTCCTTTTCCAAAAGAATTGCCTATAGCTGAGCTTCTGCAGCCATACCGGGCCCCGATTCTCACAGGGGTTAGGTACCCAGCTTAATTCAGAGCAGTGTCTGAGCGGGCTCAGTTCATCACTTGGCTAAACACAAATTTAAGAGCCGATGTTTTCGTCTCTACCTATGCAAACAGCAGCTGAGGAAATAGGCCATTCAGCCAGAAGATGACCACATCCAGTCAGACAGCTGTCTCTTCTGACCACACCACCATGGGATGCTCTTCATCCCTCCGACTGCTTCATAGCGTGCTAAGGTCTGCTGGGAAAATCGTCAGGGCCTCGGACAGGCAATATTTACTGACCAAGACAACTCATCCTCACGTGTCATTGTGCTACAAGAAGGCGGCACCATTGCCATCAGCAATGGTCCCCCTTCCCCCTGCCTCGTGCCACCACAAAGTGCACTCACTACATCTGGGCCTTCAGCCGTTACCGCGCAGAGAGGTTGTGCGATGCAGTTGTCCGATGGCAGGGCAGACCAACCCACAGAACCAAAAACGCAGTATCCTAAAGCGGAGGATTTTGTATACAAACCTCTTTTGTCACCTGGGAGTTTAACAGCATTACTCCCTAGATTTGAAATCCCCTTTAGGAAGGAGTTTTCGCAGTGTTTATTCATTTCCCATCGGGCTGCATCTCAGACAGGCTCAACTGGAATTTGCACACCCAGGAGTGAGGCTCTTTCCAACAGGGAAGACTTCTCTTGAAGGAAAAAGAAAGCAAACTCCAGTAGGGGTCATGTGAAGTGTCCCCTGTACCACGCTCCTTCCCTTCCCTCCGAGGTCTCTGGCGCTTGCCTGGAAGCTGTTCCATGAAAATTCTTTCCCTGAAAAGCCTTTCCTTGGAAATTCTTTCCATAGCCGTAGCAGCAGATAAAATAGGGGGGTGGGGAGAGAGCTCTCATTTTTTTTCTTTTATTTTGAAGCTTATAGATTTGTTACTGGTCATCAGTCCTCCGTACTGCTTCCTCATAAGGAGTGTAACCAGCCAGTTACACCCCTTTGTGTTCCCCCGAGATGAAGGCAGCTGCAAGGCAGTTGCCAAGTTATGGAATGTGTCCACAGAGCAGTGGCATCTCCCTCTGCTGCATCTTAACTACAAAACGGATCATTAGAGGGGTCTCCTGATACCTGGCAACCAAATGGATGCTTGCTGGCATCACGCCTTTAATATGAGATGGAAGTGCTTCACATAGGCTTCATTTGGCATTAATGAAAACCAAATCCACTAACACAATGCAGAAAAATCTCACCCACTAGTTTCTAAAATACTTCAGTAGCTCATCTATCAAATGAGGTGTGAGTGGTTTTTCCTTGGGGTTTGTAATACTGTGTTAATGAACGTGTTTCCACTCATGGCCTGCAGAAGATGCTCGGGCAGCAGCAATACTGGTGGTGAGGCAAAGGAGCACCACTGTGGCACGGCAGCGAGGGCAGCGGCGCTGGAGGGAAGGCATGGGTTTGGGCTGACAGGGGTGAAGTGTCCGTCAGAGGCAGCCTCCTCGTGCAGTCAGTTTCTACAGGCACGCTCTGAAACGCTGTGTTGCTCAGCCATCCCCTCCCCAAGGTGGTTCTCGTACCTGTTCACCAAGTTTACTCGGTGTAGTGCTGAAGGTAGATGCTGTCTGGTGAGCACTTTGGTATTCAGCAATTTGTAAAGCATGGTGTAGCAATCAAAGTGTTTCAATAACACATACAGTACTAAGTGCTCTGTTTATATTGTGTTTATATTTAGTTCTTACGGGAAATGTGCTTTCAGTCATCTGTGCTTCCCGTGCTTCGGTTTACACCGTGGAGCATCATGGGGCACACCGCTGGACGTTGGCGTTGTGCTGTATGTGTACGTCGGCTTTCCAGCGGAGAGCTGAGGAACGTTGCGGGGTCAGTGCTGTGCAGAGTCGGAGAAGGCTGGGTGCATTTTAAAGGACAATTAGCAGAGAAACCTTACCAGCACACTCACCCAAGCGGAGCTCAGAAAGACTTTATTACTTTTTTTTTTTAATAACTTGGTTTCCAGCATTTTAAGGGCTTGTCCAACTTGCTGATAATTTTTCTACCCTGCATAGCGGTCTCACGTAGCACCATGGGGAACATGTGTTCATGGCACGGTAGCAAAGCTGTTGGCAGCAAGATGCAGGTGTGCTCTGAGTGCCTCATCTCCACGGCAAGCTTTGGGGTTATCCAGTTGGGTTTCTTATGTCCACCAAGCTGCAAAGGTTCGTTTGTGGGCTGGTGATGTGAGGGGCCAGGTCCGTAGAGAGAAGCCCCCGTTGGCAGATGTTAACCAGAGGCTCTCCGGCAAGTAGGAGTGGGGAGGGTGGCTTGTGACTCCGGTAATACCTAAGCATGGGACAAAAAGTACGGGGATTTTGCTGAAATGTAGTGACAAAGGAATCTTCTTCCCAGTGCCCGAGGAGCAGATAGGATGCAGTGCTCATGCATGAAGAGAATGAGCAACTCACGCATGTGTGGATCTCTGGTGATCCACCCCAGCTGTCTGCCAGAGGATCTGCAAGCAGCCTGGCCGTGGTGGGTGTTGCTGTACGAGAGGCTGAGCCCCCTGTAAAAAATCGGGGAGACTCCACACAAAGAGGCACAGCTTCAACAGCAGCACGTACCGACAGGCAACAGGGCACAAGGCTGCCAAACGCGCAGCTGAAAGGCGTGAAGGGAGTCAAACTCCTTTTCACTGCTTTGGAAAATTCCACCCAGGAGCTGGTAAGGTGAATAATATCACTGGATGACACTTACACTCACGTTTTTTTGTATTAGCTGTACAAGCTAAATGCTGAGGAATATTTTGAGCAGTACGAACAACATTTACTTATTTTAAAGTAACCACTTGTTCCCTTCTACTTAAGTTCAATTCACACGTCATCGTACTGTTCACATTAGGCTAAAAGTGAGTTATTAAGCAGTGTCCCTTCATGAGAGTTTAAGCAGAAACACCACACTGGGCTGTTCATTGATGCAACTCGGAAATCTCACAATATAACACATAAATCAGGAAAAAGAAGAGCATTTGATGTTTTTGGTATTATTTTTAAAAGGACTAGGTAAAGATAAATTTATTACTTATAGCCTGGATCATCAGTGATTATTTAGACATAAGATGCAGGCTACATAGAAAAGCTGGTTTTGAACCAGACATTCAGAAATGAAGAGTGATTGTTCATTAAGAGAAACACTAGAATGCACTGCTGTCTGGAATTTGCCGGATCCCATACTATTAGCACACCGTGATTGCATTTCAGGGATTCTACCTTAGGCTTTTATTCATCGTGCAGACGGTGAGACTTATTTTCTGCAGGGATGAAAAAAACCAGAAAGGAAATGTGGCAGGTAGTGAGCGTGGTTGAGAGGGACTAATGCTACTCAGTACACTTTACAGCCTAATTAGAGGAAAATTTGTGTGCTTTCTATGAAGAGGGAGACAGGATAAGGAAAGCGGAACACATGAAGGGATATCAAAGCACTAACAGCTTTTTTTCCTACCAGAATTAAATGCTAACCCCAAGGTGCTCTGGTAAAGCTGTACTTACACAGCAGATCAATATAAACGGCAGACTCCTTTAGGTGGCTTTAGATTTCTAGATATTAATGTAGTTTTTAAGGAGCAGCTAACTTGCTAATGAAGAGCTACGTTACTAAGAAACCCCACGTCTGAATTAGTAAGTAAAGGCTAGTCAGCTGAATCCTACCACATTAATTTGCTGTTGAACCTTGCTGATTCATGTTAATAATTATGCAAACCATTATGAATGATTGAATTCGTAAACAAGTAATTGCAGAAAGCAATCATACCACTGCACGCAGCGTATTTGTTGATTTTCTGAGTCAGATTTAATTTCCTTTTAATTGTTTTTCATGATACATTACATGTGAAATAGTACTACGTGAAAAAATGCAATAAACCTTATTTCAGGGTCGGCCGTAACTTTCTCATCAGAAGAGCAGACAGCAGTGTTTTTTTATCATTTTAAAAGAGCACAGAGTTTAGGAACTTTGAAGAGCAGTTCAGAGAGAATCAGCTACACAGTAACTGCTAGTATCTGGGCAAGTGTGTAAACTTACGAAATTCCAGCGCTGAAATAATGGAGAACATCTCTTGAGGATGCTCAGGAGAGGAAAGGACCGCGGTATCTCGGTGTGCAGCAGGTATCACTGAGATCTGCTTTCTGATGCTGCCTGCCCGTAATGGCACTTTAATGTAACATTTCCCGGATATTAAAAATGCAGAAAACAGAAGTGAGTTATCAGTCACGGTGGGCAGCCAGCAGTTGCAAAGTGAAGATGCTGGCACACCACACAGTGTAAACCGTGCCCCGCATCCCCGCAGGTCTGTGCAGCAGCCCTGGTGAGGTTTTGGACAGGGCCCAGGAGGACCAGCACTGTTTTCTACGAGGTCTGGATTCAGTGGCCGTTCTTCTGGAGCAAGACCTGCAGGACGAGTTGCCCCGCACTGTGCTGTGCTGTTGGAGCTGCAGAAGAAAGGGGGCTGTGAACCACAGGCTTTAAACCAGTTCTCTTACAAACAAAAGACATTGCGGCTTTGCTCATAGTTCTCTTAAAAGCAGTAAAAAAGCATGGGCATTTCTGTGATTTACTTATCAAAAAGTACATAAGTGCCAGCCTATAGATTAGTGACACTATCGTTATTTTATAAATGTGCCCAATGAAGTGAATCGCAGACCCAGGTTCATTGTCCATAGGACGACTGGTTTCACCAGTTCCTCGGTCAGAGCAAACAGAGCCCTAGACCAGTGAATGGGACAGGAATGACTAAAATGCGTGGACCAACGGGTGTTTAGTGAGTAGAACTCTAGAGCAAGGAGTTAAAGGGCTTTCTTGCTGCAACCGTGCTGTTGGTTCAACATTTCCTGATTGTTCATCAGTTGTAAGTGAATTTTAAGAAACTGCAAACCAGGGAACATTTTATGTTCTTTGTGATTAAGAACAATGCTTTCAGTGGTGCTTTAAGGGATTTTACACAAATTAGTCTTGCTTTTTACCTACATAAACAACCTGCCTTTCCAAATTATTGGTCAGAGGATATTTATCAGGAAATGCTCAGTGGGTTTATTTATGTTGTCTTTAAGTTCACACTTCATGATTCCTGGTCCAGCTACGCAAGGTCTATCTGGAAATGCTCTACATCTTTTACGGGAATCACAGTATCTTTGTAATTACAAGCCTTAAAAACACTCCTATACCCTATATTGTCCCCAAAACAATGCATCTTCTCTTGTCCTGGCAAGATGGAACATTTCTTCTTACGTGCACTAGTGCTGGAGAACAGACTTCTGCTCATCTGCGAACGGAATGACCTGGAAATTAAAATTGCATTGCATTCCGAGAAGTGGAATTCCCTGCTCTTCATAGGCACTCCTGGCAAAATTGTATTGTACTTGAGCCTGTGTCAGCGGACCAGCTGCTTCAGCTTCATCTGTGTTTGTCCTTCGGGTTTGGTTCATGCTGTTTGTAATAGCAGCAGCTTTCTTTTACTGACCCAACAGTGCAGAACCGAGGAGTGAGGTATCTGCAGCAAAAGCCTGCCAGCATTTGGGTGGCTTTTCCCATCTTGTGCCAAAAGCATCAAGGGGAAACACAGCTTCCAGAAACTGACAAAGTCGTTTGGGTTTAAAGAATCCAAACTTGGTGTATTCTGAGGTCTGAGCACTTGGGAACTGACAGAGTTATCGTCCAGATGTAGCTGACACAGCCTGGAGATTTTGCATCTCGAGCATTACATTTCTTCTTAAAAGACACCTAAACCACGAAAAACTGACACCCAGCTTGAAAATGCACCGTGCGGTAGTAAGCCTGGGAAGCTACAGAGGGAAAAGGAGATTCTGCTTATAGTTAACAGGAGATGAAGTTTATCAATGACTCGGCCTTATACTGTGCACTAAAAAATCGCGTGCCGCTCTGCATCTGCTTCCAGGGATGGATGATGGAAGGCACAGCTCTGCCCAGGGCCCCCCCGGGTTTAATGGGACACAGGGCAGGTCGCTGGTGGATTGCAGACTGCTTTGTGAAGAAATGAATGTGATTTCAAGAAATCTGTATTAATGATCATTTAGAGACATTTAACAAAAGTCACAAACAGATTCAGGCCACTTCACAGATGGTCTGAGTTTCTGAACTTTGTTGTTTCCTCCAAGCTGATGTGTGTTGGTGAAAGAGTGGAGATAGCAGGGATGCAGGGAGTCGAATTTGGTTTTGTTATCGTAGCAAACGAACGCCGACACGCACAGCATCCTCTGAAGCTGTGGTTAATAACACGCCGGTAGTTCAAATTCCCTTAACTGGGTTCGGGGCTGCCGCACGGCGGTCTCGGTGTGCACACATGAGCTCACCTGCAGGGAGGGATTATTCCACGTAGTTTAATGAGCCGTCGGGTCTGCGTTCCCCGAGCATAAGGTGTGCCCACAGGCTTGTCATGGTGACACTGGTTATCTCAGCTGTCATCAGGCTCATAGAAGCAGCAAGAAAAGGAATGGAAGTAATTAAAAACATATTACAATCCTCATATTAAAAAGAAAACCAGTATTTTTCAGGCTGTAATAATGAGGTTTACTTTCACATTAAGAGGAATGAGAAAATCAAACCTTTTTAAAAAAATAATTTCTGGGGTTTTTTCCATGTTGGATACATTCGTATCACTGCTTTCAGTGATTTTTTTTTTTTTCCTTTGGAGAGGATTTCAGCTGAGATTTTCCAAGGAAAGCACCCAATATGAAATACATAAAGACAAAATCAACAATCGTCCTCAGAAGCCCATCTTTACCAGTGTAAGTGGAGATCATTTGGGCCTTGTTTTCCTTCATCCCCAGCTGGCAGAAGTTTGGAAGACTTTGCAGTGGTGTGATAAAACTGGTCTGTATGAGCAGGAGAGTTAGCCTAAGCTTGCAAATGATAAAAGAGAAGGTCTACCAGAGTAGATGAGCTCACTCTACAGAGCTGGTCTTCACTTTCTGCCATTGCTTTCTTGTCATGGTATTGAAAATTATTTGTAAAAAATTCAATTATTGTTTTTTTAACTTTAAATCCAGCTTTCTGTTTTGTTGTACAAACTGAGTACGTTACTGTGAAGGTTTTCCATTAAGTTTTTAAGATTTCCTGGCTTTACCATCTTGCTGTCAGTGATCCATCTCGTGCCGTTAGACCTGACTCAGGGCAGAAACGTTTCCAGGGTCAGTGTCGGGTCCTCGCTGCCCCTGCTGTGGATGCCAGGACACACCACAGAGGCAGAAGCCTTGTTCCCCAAAAGTGGTGTGTAGCTGCAAATGACATGGAGAATAAATACAGCTAGCTCTCAGAGGGAAAGCCGCGGGCATGCGTGCACCGGTTTTGGTTGCTAGCAGTGGCCAACTTTGTCCGTTTTATCTCCTGACAAGGGAAAGATTCCATGTCTTTTGTACAGGATGCCACTAAATATTTTCTTCCTTCTTCTCTTTCATCTAATGTAGGCTACACATCACAAATGAGGCAGAACAGACTTTAAATATGGTTTGTCAATGAAAGGCGAGACCAGCTTCCTAGCAACAAAAAGGATGTCGCCTATTGTCTTCAAAAGGAGACCATTTCATCCCGTCTCGTTACAAATGCCTTCCCATGATAGCTTCTGTCGATATAAAAGTCTGCCAGCAGGGGATCCCCGTTAGGAAGTGACCAAGTCTGAAAACCCGTTATGCTCCTGGCAAACATTGTCATCTTGTACATATTTAGCCTGATCGCTCTGGCAGGTTATGAAAGACTAAATGGTGCAAACACATGTGGCAGATGCCGTTCTCCCGATAGCTGAGGAGCCTTTGAGCCGCTGTTGGTAGCATGCCAGCTCCATCTTGTATACTGAAGAGCATTATACTTTCCAGCCTTCTACAGCTTGCCCTGAGGGACTGCTGCTGAAGTGGTAATAAAATTCAGAATGAGCCTCAGAAAGTCAACTTGTTGGTTTGGCTTCAAATGGGTTTTTTCATTATTGAACTTCTCTTTAGCAGCCATATGTAGATCCGCGTTCTCAGGAGCACCGTGTGCCCCTTTAGAAGGCTGATTCTAACTGAAAAAATAAACTGCAAAAAACACAGGGTCAGCAAAGAAAGGGAATTGTTTCTGTGAAGCCTTTGGTGGTTCCATTGCTTCAGGCAAAGGGAGGTAAAGGGAGCCGGGGAGTAAATGTTGTTTACTGGGAGCTCCTCTTGGCAGCCTGTCTAGAAAATACAAAAGAGATGTTCTCCATTCTCCCAAAAAGGGCAATTTTACTTGCATCAAATATTGCAAACTGTGTGACAATATTCCAAATCTGTGAATATTGACAAGAACAGTTAGAAGTGCAGTTACGGGCTGAGCTGGCAGCAGGAGCAGTATAGGCAGCATCCCTGAAACCTTCCGTGGACATCGTTTAATGCAACATGGGGGTGAGGCAGGTGAACAGGGTAGCAAGGTAAGGCAGCTGGAAGATGTGCCTCCATCAGAGATGAAATCACCTTACCAGGGCTAGAATTTAAGGTGCCAGCTTGAAAACAAACTGTCTGGGCAGTGGAACGTGGCTTTCAGCAGAGCACATCAGTAAAAACAGAGCATCTTTAATGATCTTAATGTATTCTGGTGTAACACCCCCTTTTCCCTGCTTTGCTGTCTAATATCAACATTGAGTTAAAGGTTTGTGTTGGGTGGGGGTTTTTCTTCTGAAATTGAAGTTTTTTAAATATTCAGGGAGTATCCTGTTCTTCCCTAGCTCTCCGTGCACATTATAGGTATAAAAGTACTTAAAGACAGTTAAAGCTGAGCTCGTCTTTCCTAACATTTCACCTCCGAATGAGCAGGCGCTGTCAGTCGTGACGGCTGGGCAGCACTTAGACAGCGAGAACGCCGTATTTGTCAGAGTGTCAATAAATATTTATAGTGTGAAAACCTCTGCCGGAGAGAGCCCCACTGTGCCGGACACCATGGGATCTCGCAGAGACAGCCCCAGCCAGCCTGCGGCACAAAGAGAAACGCACGGGAAGGGGCTCAGTGGGAAGAGAGCTTGTGATGGGTCGAGTATGTGAAACAGCAGCAAAGTTCTGCCAGGTGCACAAAGCGATGTGGACTGCGCAGGGATGGGGGAGAGCGGGAGGGGGGAAGTGCTGCCACGTGACATTAATGAAGAAGAACCTCTGCAAAAGGGAAACCACGGGTTCATTTTCTGTAGGATGTGTCAGAATTGTTAAACCTGCACAGTGCCTTTTAAGTTGCTTTATCCAGACGGTCATTTAAAGACCCCGCAACTGGATGAAGCGATAGCGTGCGCACACTCCTGACAGCCGTGCCGAGCCTGCTGCCGTTCCGAAGAGGAGAGCGCAGGTCGCAGCCGTGCAGACGCACCCATCTTAAAACTTCCTGCTGACATCTGCTGAGTCGTTCTGGGGTGAACGTGGCACACCTCCTGACTCCAGTGAGCAATAGCAAGAATTACACGCAGAGCATCTCACTGAAGCTGTAAAAATTATTCATTAAAGAGGAAAGAGAAATAAATCACAGCTTTGTAATCTAGCTGCCTCTAGTTATATTTACAGCCTTGAGGTTCTACATCGAGTCATGTCCTCTCCGTCCTTTTACTCCTTTTTCACTGAAGAATGTTCTCATGAATGCTGTCACTGAAAGAAAAAGCTGCAAGAGCTTCCTCCTAGAATAGGTTCAATTTAGCTTCAGTGTACTTGTGCAAAGAACATATTGCAACACTGTGGTGGCCTGTTTTTCTGGCCTTTATTAATCCAGAAACCTTAATGATGAACAACATTTGTGTCATTGTCTACACAAATTTAATTTGTTTATGCAGCAGTTCAGTTAATCCTGCAATCTGCTTTTCTCAAATGAGGACAGATAATGGAGACACCGTTCTTTACAGGTCTTCAGGCTTTTAAATTCTGATAAAATCAGGATTCTTCACTGGGTCTTGCCACAGCTCTGAATTAAGCCACTTTAAATGTAATTACTGAAGCTGGCTGTACATCAGGAACATCCATTAAAAGAACTGATTGACCATGCTGTTACGGGAGGCATTTTATGAACAAACGATCATGATGGGTCCAGAACTGTAATTTATAAAGGCAAGAAAGCAGGTAAATACTTTATTAGTGGTTAATGAGAGGTTCACAAGATAACTAAATTTCTTCTTTTTTAACCAGCTACTTCAGGGAGCCTTGGTCCATGGCCATCTATCACGATCGGTTTATTGATCTCAAGAAGGAACTGCGCCAAATCCTGATGTCGGAAAAGGTAAGAGAAATGACTACCAAGTGCATTTTATTATTTAGGTAATTTGTTAGTGTTGTTCACTTTGGTTTCTTCTCCCATCTTTCTCCTAAAGCTTTATGTTTCTGTTTAGCTATTTCCTCTGGGAAACCTGAGCAGATCCTATACTTCACCGGGGCCAGGGGGGGTTCAGGTTCACCAAGTGCAGCATATTGTTCAGTTTCATTATTTGGGCATATTTTCAAATTTGCCAGTAGAACGTTTAAGTTGCTTTGTTTCCCTTCACAGTATTTTTTCATTATATGTGCAGTTTAGTACAACTACCCAGCAGAATCTGGAGGCTTATTCAGTTATCCCTGTTCTTTATTAATGTTTCCTAATATGAATACACTACGGGCCATCCTAAACCTGGCATAGCTGAGCCTATGAGAAGTAGATTTTTCAATATCTACCCCCAGGGAATCACTTCTGTAGCCGAAGGACTGAAAGCAACCGGCTTTTTCAGTGATAAGTGGATTTCCTGAATAAGGATGAAATTAAAATGTTTGCTAATGCAGTTTACAGCTCTGGCCTCGGTACCGCAGACAGAGGCACAGAGGCTCAGCAGCCTGTACCTTTGCCTGCTCAAAATCCAAAGCACCGCACTCCGCGGAAAGGACTGCTAACCGCAGATTTCCAGCAGCCCCAGAACTGCCTCCCCCACCCCCTGATGAATTTCTGGCTGATCTCAAACATGATTTGCAGTCTGGATCTTGATACTTCCAACCCGCTACTTGGGACCGATTTGTCCCCTCTCTCTCTCCGCGCTGCTTTTGCTTTTGCTTAACGCAGCAGAACTCTGTGCGATGGAGGATTGCTTAACTGTTCACTCACAGAGTTTTTAACTGTACAGAAAACAAACAGAATGGACTGTAAAGGGAGGCAGGGTGACAAAAGGAAGGGACGTTGCGTAGGCTGTAGCCCACCCATTTCCTCGGCCCAAACGGTGTGCTGTCGTGTGTCACAGCCGAAGCCACCCAAACGCTCGACCCCTGCCTCTGCCCAGAAGAGCTGGATGCAATTTTCCTCCCATTGTCATGACACAGAAAGTGCCTCAGTGCAGTTTATTTTAGATGCTCTTGGAAGGCATCTAGAAAAGGACACAAAATGAGATTCTGTGCAGAATGGGAGGCCTGATGAGAAGTGTTTTTCTTGCCATCATTCAACCACGTTTCACATGCTGGAAGTGTGAACAACTTTAGAGCAGGGGAATTGGTGTCCTACAAATCACAGACTGGCTTGTCTTACCCTTTTGTTGTAGCGTAGTCCTGCCACACAAAAATAGTCTCACTGGACGGACTGAAAGCACCTCTTATGAGTCAGAGCTGCTTACATGAACAGAGATGAAAGTATCTGCATCTGAATGCAAATTTGTCTTTTGGTATTTTTATTTGGATTTTTTTCACAGTGACTTTAATTGTATTTACTAAATGTCACATTTATATGTTTTCCTTGAGTGCTCCTTGTAGGCACATTGTCAAATGCACCGCAGGTACCACGCACTTACGGAATATATCTTAAATGCCTGGGGACTGGCTGTTTCTGTACGGAGCAAGAGACCTACTGTCTTTGCTTCCTGTTGCTCGTATTCCAGCTCGCCTCAGCATGCAGATAAACTAGTGATGCAATGTAAAGATGAGGGGAAAATACACCTTTGGAAGCGATGGCTAAGAACTGTGAGTGTAAACACAGAAGTCAGACGTTTCTGGTCAGTTTCAAAGAAACTGAAAATCAGTCTGATGCATTTAGGGATCATATTTACGGAAATGTTCACCAGTAGTAAGGAATATACACATCGAAAAGCCAGTTACAGCGGGGACAGGGACTGTGCTTTTAGCCTGTGCATTGCAGTTGTCACCCCAACGCTGCACTTGATGTGTGCATGACTGTCGTGGGGATGCTCTCCCTGTCGCTGAGAGCAGAGCGATGTCGCGGGGACTGTTTACCCTTCCGCGGGATCACAAACATGTGTTTATTTCACATGCGGAGCTCCAGCTATGCAAACATGCAGATGGTGGGGCTGGGTTTTTGCACCTCCATCAGCTGTTGAAGTATCACAGCAAACTGAGGGCACACATGTGCAGCGCGAGGTTTCTTAGAAAAGGCACTTGTCCTCAATAAGAAATAACAGTCTGGTTTTCAGATTGCAGCTGGGGTTGCTCTGAGAAGTCACTCAAAAGCAGCTAGTAATTAGGCGAGGGGGGGAACTTCCTCTGGCAAGCGCTGGAAATGTGTCGGACAACGCTGTGTCCCAGGTCGGACATTTCCCCGGTTCCTGCACACCGAGACACGTTTCGGTTCCATGCACAGGCTGCATCTGTGCTGGGCACTCCCGCAGACAAACCCGCCTGAGTTCGGAGGGATAAACAACCGGGCAGCGCCAGAACTGCCGCCACCGCGCTCCCGGGTGACAGTGCGGTGAAGCCGGGAGCCCCTGGGGCCGCTTTCGGTCCCTGCCGCCGCGCTGAACGTCGGGTGCGCGTCCCCGTGCGATCGGTCTGACGGCTCTGCCTTGCAGGTGCCCGGGCTGCCCCCCGCCCAGCCGCCCCCGGAGGACCCCGACGAGCAGAGCCCCTGCCCGCCGCCGCTGCGGGACCCCGTCCTCCGCTACCTGCGCCGCCACCGCGCCCACCTGCCCATGTACGCCCCGGCCAGGCCCCCCGGCACCGGACCCCCGCCCGCGGCAGGTGAGACGGCAGCGCCGGTTCTGTAACGCTGCGCCGCGGTGAACCGGGGGGGTCTCGGTGTGCAGCCTCGAGGGGTGGGGGGGGTCTCGGTGTGCCTCCTCGACGGATGCGGGGGGTGTCTCCGCGATGCAGCCCCCGGGCGCGGGGGGAGGGGGCCGGGGACACGGCTCTCGGTGTGCAGCCCCGGCGGGGGGGGCGGCGGCGCGTGCCCGGCGGGCCCGCAGCTGTATGCTAATGCCCACCGGGGCCGCCCCGCCCCGCCTGTCCCACCGGGCGGCGGGGGGGCTGCCTACACCCCCTCGCCCACCCCCCCCGCGGCCCTCCCTGCCCGGCCCGCTGACGGGGTGCCT
>VZTO01022188.1:0-29714 GCA_013400615.1 Syrrhaptes paradoxus | reverse complement strand
GCCGCCCGCCTCGGGCCGCCCGCCTCCCGCCAAGCGTCCCCCGGGCGCCGCCGCCGAGCCCGGCCGGCAGAAGGCTTCGTCGGGTAAGAAGGCGAAGGCGATCCGCAAGCTGACCTTCGAGGACGAGGTGACCACGTCCCCCGTGCTGGGGCTGCGCATCAAGGAGGGCCCGGTGGAGGCGCCGGCCAAGGCGCGGGGCGGCTGCGCCCGGCCGCTGGGCGAGTTCATCTGCCAGCTCTGCAAGGAGGAGTACGGGGACCCCTTCGCGCTGGCGCAGCACCGCTGCTCCCGCATCGTGCGGGTGGAGTACCGCTGCCCCGAGTGCGACAAGGTCTTCTCCTGCCCCGCCAACCTCGCCTCCCACCGCCGCTGGCACAAACCGCGCCCGCCCGCCGCCAAGGGCGGCCCCGAGGCGGGCAGGGCGCCGGCGGAGGAGCCGCCGAAGGAGGCGGGCGGCGGCGNCCGCCCCCGCCGCGGCCCCGGAGCCCGCCGCCGAGGAGCCGGCCGCGCCGCCGCCCGCCGAGTGCCGGCTGTGCCCGGTGTGCGGGGAGACCTTCCCCAGCAAGAGCAGCCAGGAGCGGCACCTGCGCCTGCTGCACGCCGCCCAGGTCTTCCCCTGCAAGTACTGCCCGGCCACCTTCTACAGCTCGCCCGGCCTCACCCGGCACATCAACAAGTGCCACCCGTCCGAGAACAGGCAGGTCATCCTGCTCCAGGTGCCGCTGCGTCCCGCCTGCTAGAGCCGCCCGTGCCTTCCCGGGGCCCGGTGCCCATGTAGGGGCCGCTCCCGCCGCCCCCCCGGGGCCACCCCGCAGCCCTGCCGCGGCCGAGTGCGTCCCGCGGGCTGCGCTTGGGACTCGCCACACGATTAGCTTTAATACGGCTTGTGAACTGCTGGAATCTGGCTTCCCCTTTACCTTTCTGGGGTTTGTTTGTTTTTTTTTTTTTTTTTGGTTGTTCGTTCATTTCGGTTTTTATAAATGTGAACAGATCAAACCGCTTGAGGAGAAATGAGAATTTCCTTTAGTATAGCCACAAATGCCTTGACTCTGCTGTTGATGGTCTCCAGAAAATGCTGTAGAAACTGCCTTAACTGTGACATGCCAACTTTCTGTTCTCGTTCGTTTTGCCCTTACTAAGGTAGCTCATGAGTTGACTATCTGTATATGTTGGTTTGAGTAATTATGTTATTTATTCGTTATTTATTTATATTAATTATGAAGATTGATATTATTTGATCGCAGATATTCTCATGCGCTTTTTTTGTCTCCCCCGTCTGCCATTTCACTGTGCGTTTTAGAAGATCTTTTTTTCTAAAGGGATCTGCTAAAAAGGTTTTAACTTTTATACCTAGAATAACACACGGTCTTAACCATTTTATCCTGTGCAACTGACAGCTCTTACTTTTAGATGCAATCTCTTTTTCTACACACATTATTTTCTTAACTGTTAGCTATTTATAGAGTGCTTCGATAGAACTGTTTCAACTGTATAATTATTTACTATTCAAATAAAATATTTTCAAATTCAAGCGTGCCCCTGCTGCCTCCTGCTTCTCCCTGCCTGGGGGGCTTTGGGGGGCACTGGACTTCAGCTGGCAGAGTGCCTCATAGGCACCAGCCTGCCCTGAACCTTTTGATGAGATTAATTAAAAAGGAATTAAAGGGCGGAGAGGTGTGTGCGGTCTGGGGGGAAGGTTGCCCCGCTGTGTGGAAGGGCAGCCCCATGCTGCGGGCACCGGCTGCGGGCTGGACCCCGAGCCCTGGCCCTGCCGCTGTCACCAAGCACAGACTGTCCCTGTGCCCTGCTTCTGGCCGCTGGGAACAGCTGTGAAAGAGCTTCCAGGGACCTTTCCCTGAAAGTGCTGCAGGGAAAACATGAGGGGGGCACCTTGAAGAAGTGGAAAATCTAGAGAAGTTGTTGCCTGCGAGAGGAGGTGCTGTTCGCTTGGGTGGCTTCCCTGTGTGCTGGGCACTGAGCTGTGGCTCCGTAGAAAAGCTGCGTCCTGGTTTCACTGGCCGGTGCAAGGGAGGCAAGCTCTTGCCTGCCTGGTTTCAGGGCTAGAGCCCGATCCTGCCTGGTCCCTGGTCCCACTCTGCCCTGCGGTGGGATTCTGCAGCATCCTTCCGTAACGGCAGCTTTTGGCAAACCAGGCGTGCTGGGACTGCCCTCGGGAACGGGAGACACCAGTGCGTGAACAAGCTCGCAGGGCGGGGAAAGCACAGCGCAGAGCACCACAGGTCACCCCGCGAGGGGACACGGCTGTGTCCCATAGCCACAGCGGGCTCTGCGCAGGGCGTGCGGGGTGCTGGGAGCGTTGTATGCAACAGTGCTTTGGGGACATCATCCCTGGTGTGTGGGGGTGCCGCGGCGCTTGTGTCTATGTGTGGGAATTGCAGGACTTTGGTCAAAATGTAGTTTCTTAATTTTTTTTAGCAAAAATTGTTATGAATCAGTGTAAGGGGGGAAGGTGAATGCTGGGTCAGTGCAGCCCCTCTCGCAGGTGTCGCAGTGCAGCCCTTTGATCTCTCCCTTTGCCAGCAGAAGCCATGGAGCTGGCCCCTGGCATGCGGATCTGCTTGGCAGCCCCAGCGCAGGTACCTTGTCCCCTCCTGGTGTGCCAAGGGCTGAGTCTGGGCTGAGAGATCTCGGCTTGGCTGTTCTGGCACACTCGGGCTTGGGGACAATGATGCCTTCGAGGCTTTTGCTCGCGGGAAGATGTTTCCAACCTGTTCCTGCCATGTTCGCTCACCGAACGGCTCTTGTCTGAGACACGGCTGCTTCGCTTCGGGAGCTTCCTGCAGGGAGGCTTCCCAGGACATGTCTGAATATTTTTTGATGTAGCAAAGCTGCTAGAGAAGGAAAATCTTTCTAGAGAAAGGTTTTTTGAGGTTTTTTGTTGTTTGTTCAGTCAGGCTAAAAAGCACCAGAGCTAGTGTGCTCCTGCTGCCCTGGTTCCTGGGAAACCCACTGCGTCGTTCCAGGGCTGACTTCAGGGCCGGGTGAAGCTGTGGTTCGAGCTGTAAATCAATGCACTGGAAAAGAGAGCACGGCCTCGGCAGCCTTGGAAATACAGGCAGCAGAACATGCTTGGCAAGGAGGGCGGTTTTGCTTTTCCCTGGCCCTGGAAAGCCCCGCCACGGGCTGTCACGCCGGTGTGTCACAGCTGTCTGCGGGCCGGGCAGGCGGGTCCCTGCTGTCCCCGAGGGGACTTTGCCAGTGCGTGTGGCTGTCCTCTCGGGCTGCCAGGCACTGTTTCCAGCCCGATGCCCCGTGTGTCCTTCAGAGAGGTCCTGGGGCTCTGTCCCCAGATTCCCAGCAGCGTCCCAGCTGAAATCTTTGAGCCTGTGGCACTGATGGGCCCCAGAACAACTGCTTGGTGTTGGTGCTGGTTTCCCCGTAGCCGAGTAGATTCCTGCCTGTTCCGGCAGGAGTCAGATAAAGTCTGTGGGGGTCAGAAGAATTTCCCAGGGTTGTGAGGAACGATCGGGGTTGCTGTCAGCACCCACATTTTTGCATCTTCTGCTGATGGGAACATGTGTGGCAGTGGGAAGCGTGGTCAGCGGAGGCTCGTGTTTTGGGGAGGGGTGAGGAGAGCTGAAACTGGAGTGAACAGGGGACTTGCTTTTGGCGTCACGGGGCTACANAGGAGAGCTGAAACTGGAGTGAACTGGGCTCTGTCCACACCCGCCCTGTAAAACTGGGGACTTGCTTGTGGCATCACAGGGCTACGGCAGCCTGGGCAGTGTGAGCGGCTGGGCCGTTCGGGCTGCACCCCTCCGGTCATCGGCTGCTGCAGAGCCCTGGGAGACGTCATCGTGGTGTGAGGCATCCGCTGCCCGAGGGACTGTACGGGGAACGATCAGAACCAGCTTCTCACGTCTCTAGAGGCTCTGGCAGCGAAGGGCATCGCCCCAGCACCTCGGGTTCCAAAGCCACCTGCTTGCAGCGAGCCTCCTTTGGGCAATACTCTGGGGAGGGATCTGTCCCCACCCCTCACCAACCTGCCCCAGCGTGGAGCTGCTCCTCCCCAGGGCTGTCCCACCGCCCGGACCCCCAGTGTGGGACCTCAGCCGGGCTTTCTGTGCGACCCTCCAGCCCACTTCTAGCTCGGTGGATCCGCCAGGCGCTGAGCGGCACAGCTGGACCCAGGGATGGAGCCGCGCTGCCCGCAGCCGCTGCTGGGAATGCAGGTGCTGCCTCGTCCCTGCCATGGGCTCGCCATCCGGCAGCGCGGGCCGGCCAGCGCTGTGCAAACAAAGCCTCCTGCTGTCAGCTAACAAATCAATTTGCTGATGACTCTCAGTGCATCCAGCAGGAACAAGTTTGAGCACCACGGAAAATGCTGATCCTTCCCCGAATGGGAGGCGGTTTCCCGTTCTGGGAGGCAGTTGGCGCGCAGGTACAGAGGTTGCTCGCTCGCTCTGCGTGCGGGCAGGGATGTTTGCCCGCTTCGCAAACTGCTGGAGCCTTGCTCCTCTCTGAGCACACAAAGAGCTGAACACATGGTCTGAAAGGGGTTGTTTGCAAACTGAAAGGAACCAGGGAGATTAATTACAGGAACCTTCAGGGTCCTGAAAAATGCAGCTCGAGCACCGTCACTGAACCGTGGGCGCGGAACTAGCGAGAAGCTTTTCCTGCTGGCAGCATCCGTGCCAGTGCTGCTGTTCGCAGAGGAATAGTCTCTGCAATGCCGCTTCTCACGGGTGAATTTTTCAGCAGTTTTGGAATCAACACCATGGTCACTCGCAGCCATCAATGCAGGAGGTGCATCCCTGGGCTGCCTCGCTTAGGGACGGCTGCGGAACAGCCGGGCACAGCCGAGGGCTTTGGGGGCTGGCGGTGCGGCAGGAGGCTGCCTGGCCTCCCCGGGCGCCGTCTGGTTGGGTTCCTGGGCGGGTGGGAAGGATCCCAGGGGCCAGGCTGAGCCCAGAATTGGGCCCAGGACAGGGCTTTTGCTTTGGATTTCACACCTCTTCCCTATGCAAACATGTTTAAATCCTGCGTCACTTTTTACTGAGCTGGCGGGGGAAAACGGCTCATGGAGCCACAGGCATTTCTGCCCGTCCGACCCCAGCGGGACATGGGGGGATGCAGGGTGCCGTGGGACAATGTGGGGTGATGCAGGGTGTTGTGCAGAGCAGTGGGGTGATGCAGGGTGCCATGGGTGCTGTGGGGTGATGCAGGGTGCTGTGGGGTGCTGCAGGGTGTTGTGGGGAGCGGTGGGGTGATGCAGGATGATGCGGGGTGCCGTAGGATGCCATGGGGTGGGTGATGTGGGGTGCCACGGGGTGCTGCAGGGCAGTGGTGCCAACCTGTCCCCTGTCCTGTCACCTGCCTGTGAGGGTACGGGGTCCTGGCAGGTGTTTTGGGCCAGGGGGGCTGTGCGGGGGGTGCGGCGTGATACCTGGGCACCCAGGCGTCTCCAGGGCGCTGGGGTGCCTGCGCTTTGCACATTGCATTCAAACCTCAAATCCTTCCATGCAGATGAAAAGCCTCATTACGGCTTTAAATGGTTTTAATTAAATTTAGTTTACAATCCGCGTAACAAAGGTCTGCCTCGTGGAAATATTTGATATGTTAATCGGAAAGATGGACGGTGGCCCTTCATGTCACAGGCTGTGACAGAGAAAGGCTCGGGGACAGAACACCGACATGATTTTTTAAAAAATTTCTTGTTTAATCTAAGTGCACGTCTGAAAAGATGCACAGTGTCTAGCAAAGGCACAAACATCTGGGTAATATTCTGTGCCAGCTTCTGATTCTGCTGTTTGTTACCATCAGTGCAGGCAGGGAGAGACTGAAACCGGGCGGCGAGGCGTGCTGCGGCTGCGGCAGGGCGGTGGCACGGCTGCGTCCTCGTCGCTGCCACGGGGAGTGGTGGCCCTGCGCCCACAGAGAGGAACCAGCACGGGGACACTTTTCGGAATGCATCCTCCGGTTACGGTAACGTGGACGTTATTTTTAACAGCTCCAGTTCAATCACCTGTTACTGCTGGAAGAGAATCTCTGTTGTTAAATAGCAATAAACACCCCGTGCAGCTTTGCCACTGAGCCCACCCGGTTCGTCTCCTGCGCTCCCCCTGCCTTACCCCCGCCCTGAGGAGCAAGGTGGCTTTAGGAAAACTTAATTTTTTAAGCCTCCTCTCCTCTGACGGGGAGGTTGATTTACAGAAGGTAACGTGCAGCAGAGCAAAGCCCCTGCTGGTGCTGTGCCGGGCTCCTTCAGGGTGCGGTGGCGGGGCGGCTGCGCCCGGGGATCCCCGACACGCTTCAGCGTCAGCTCAGGACGGGGGTGTTATTTTCCAGGGTGAGAGCCCAGGTATCGTTGTATTTGCTAATTTTACAGGTTTTCGTATGTGAATGACACGTATTGCACTAACAGTGTGAAGGGGGAAACTGAGGAAAATGCCCTAAACCGGCATGGGGTGCTGGGCTGGAACGGGGGCTGTTCGTTACGCACACATGAAATACAGAGTTCGTTATGGATAATTAGGGAAAAAATAGATCAGTTGTATTCCTTTTATGTCAGTGTATTTTAGGTAGGGGATCCATATAACCATACTTCATCATAGGTAGTGTGTGTGTGATACCAGTGCACAGTGTGTCACAGATAAAGTACGGATTGCCGGTGTATGATGCCTCTGAGACCACGTTATATACAGCACATGTCCTGGGTATGCTCTATATACCAGTGCTAAATAACATTGCCTTACAGATTTTTTAATTGGCTTTGTAGCCATAGTTTGTATATTCCAGAGTACAGAGGATGCGTTGGGTTGTGCACTGTTGTGCATGTACGTGTGTATATACACACCTGGATACACGTGTAGGGGCACATACGTACTCAGCCCTAACATACATGTTACACACGTTAGGCACCAGCTATCCTCCAGTGTTCTCTACTGTTTGTACATAGTGCACTGGATGTTCTGAGGGACATTATATATGCATTATGTGACATACAGTGCCATGTCTTACACATTGCATTATATAATCCATTATATATAGTATTCATGCATTTGTGAGATGATTTATAGAAAAATAATTTTCTTATATAAGCTTTAAAATATAAGTATAGTGCATATATGGTATGCATGCAATGTTATAGTTTATCTGGTAATGTTACAGTGTACATAGTGGTGTTTACATGTATCTGACCCATATACCAGGTATGTGTGCACATGTAGATATACATAGATATGTAACATATGGGGCGGGAAAGGGGAGATGTTTTGTTGCCAGACTGGAGTCTGGGCACGCTGTCGCTGTTACGCCCCCGGCAGCGGTTTCTGCGCAGTGTGCGCTGTGGGAGGGCAAAATCCACCCTGGTGACACCGTGTCACCGCTTCTTGTGCACCGGCTTTGGCACAAACGCCCCCCCCGCATTTAACCAGACCTGCGAAGCTGCGACACCTGCAGCAGGTTGAATCTTGCCCAGCGGCTCCGGCTGCTCGGGCCCAGGCACCGCGGCACAGCGACGGCACACGGCCGGGAGCAACCACCGCGTCACCGAGGGCCGGAGCGCAGAGTGCCACCGGCCACCGCCAGCCACCGCCCCTCCTGCCGCACCGACGCCGCACACACACAGGTACGCACCCGTTCATCGCTCTCTTAAGAACTCTGTTGTGAGACAAGATTTATTATGTTTGTGAGGGGTAACAGAACAGCTTTGTTATCCCGTTCATAGTACAAAACCACACCTGAATTTCTACAAATTAATATTTTTAGGTTTTTGACATCAGGAAAATACTATTTTTATTGGTGTTTGAATTCTTCCCTGAATGAACAGTCTCCTTTTATTCAGAAGAATGCCTTTGAAATTATTTCAGACCATTTATTGGATAACTAAGAACAGGACAGCGTCGCCTGTCCAGTCCTGAAAATAAAATAAATTAAAATACATTTTATTTTCTAATTTCCTTTACTGACAGACAATCAGTAGAAAGCAAAACCAAAATGTGAGGCAGGAAATCAGAGAGGCAGTCAACCCCTTCAGCAAAGGGTTTCCTTCCCAGCGGGACGGCTGCGTTACCCACGTCCCGGCATGTCCCCGCGTGCCAGACAGCGTACTTGGCAGTGCCACCAGCTCCAGCTCCTGCTCTGGGCGCCTGGGGCTGAGCCGCTGCCCCTCGGACGGGCATCCCACTACAGAGCCCACAGCGAGGGGTCGACCCGCCTCCGTGTCACCGGCAATATTGACAGGACAGCATCCTGTGTTGATGGGGGTCCCGGGGCTGGACCCGGCTGCAAGCAGACAGACGTTCACCTTAACACCAAAGTACAAGTGCAAAAAAAATGTCAGCCCAGCGGTGCATCTGCTTCACCGACAGCCAGATCCCTTCCCCTGAACCAAACCCCATCAGTCCAGGGGCGTGCGTCTGAACGACAAGCAGCAACCCAAACGGAAACGAACAAACAGTGACCCCGAGCTGTGCAGGGCTGGGGTGTGACAGCGCTGGGGAATGGGCAGCCTCTGACCTTCAAAACCCAACACAGTATCCTTTGCTTTGCAGCCATCTCCTCTCCTTCTCCGCGCACACCAGGAGGGCCAGGGAAGCCCCGGCTGTGCGGGGTGTCTCGTGGGTCCCTCCCCCGGGAGCAGGGACGGATTTCTGCCTTCAGGCTGCCCGGCCTCGGTCACCCGGGTGGTGGCAGGATGTCTCTTGGGCTTCTTTTGTTTTCACAATACAGGGATTTTAGGTACGAAAAATTATCACCCCCTAGAAACCTACGACACACGTAGACTGAAATAAATTTCCTCAATACAAGACTTGCCTCCTACACAAAGTGCCAAGAGGACGCTGCACGTCCTCAAGATTCATTTTGTTCTGACCAGGGACGGTTCAGGTTGCAGACCATTGCCCCGATGTGCTGACAGGGTGAGGAGGTTACTGTCCAGCTGTTCAAACCATAGTTGTGGCGAATGTGCGGCATTTGCTCTTCAAAATTAAATTTGGTATTTTTTCTTTTCCTAGGAGCAGTTCACAGTACACAGCCATCACCCGCACTGCTGCAAATAACACAGCGACCCTGAAGCTGGAGCCAGTGCTGAGACAGAGGACTTCCGGGCACTTCACAAAGACGTGAAGGTAAATGCCAAACCCAGCTGCCCGGTCCTGCCGCCCCAGCGTCACAGCTCTGCGCAGGCACTGGGGAGAGGAGCCTGGTCCCCCGCTCTGCCGTCCTGCCCCGGGCATGACCCAGCGGCGCTGGAGCATCTTCGGCTTCAGGATTTTACACAGCAGGCAGTGGGGGACGGCCTGGCACAGGACACTGCGATTACACAGATTTTAGCACAGGTGCTGCTGCTCTGTGACGCTGCCAGTTCCCTGCTGGGTTTCAGGTGCGTGAGCTCTGACAGTCGCTGGGGGAGCACAGACGAGCCAGGGCGCAGAGGCTGAATGCAGCCTGGGAAGCACCTCGGTCCTGCGCCCACACGCCAGAGCGGGGCAACGNTGGAAGACTTGCTGAGCGCGCTGGCGGAGCGGCGGAGCTTCCCAGAGACCCTGCTCCTGGAGGCGCGTGGCAGCGGGGGCGAGCTCGGGTCCAGCTCCAGTCCGATGGTGACAGTCAGGTCGGCGCTGGCGCTGGCGGTGAGGCAGCCTGGAAAACAGGACGGGCAGAGAAGAAATAACGTAAGGAAAGAAACAACCTGCCCTTCTTTGTGCCAGAATCACTGCTGGCAGCATGCAGCCCCTCTCCCCCTCCTCTGCCAGATTAATCTTGGCTGTCCTCGGGGGAGCTTGACACCTCTGGTAGAAATCTGGCCCAGGCGTGTGCTCTGCTGGGGAACTGGGGGGGTTTCTCTCTGCCTACTTCAGAAACAAGGAGCAGCCGGGCCACGAGCAGCCGCCAGCACCACGGCGAGTGCAGGAGAGCCCAGAGCCCCCGCCGCAGCCTGTTTCAGGCCAGGCTCCCCGTTCTGCGCAGACCCTGCAGGTGCCCACGGCTCCAGCAGCAGCCCCACAGCCCAGCGCTGCCAGGCTCTGCGGTGGCCCTGCACCAGGGAGCGGATGCACCCACCCTGCTCGCCCAAAGCTCCAAGAAAACCCGCCTAAGGGAACTCAAAAAAAAATGTTTACTTCAAGAGTGTGTTTTAAAAATTTTGGTTTTTTTGCTGTGTGTCACTGAAAGGCTTTTCTGTATTTAATCTACTATGGAGGCTGGAAACGAGTTTCCATCATGTGAGTGCTTTCAGGAAGCTCCACCTGGAAGGTGTCGTAGCCTCTGAGAACAACCCCAAAGAATCCGTTTGTTTTTTTTTTTTCTAATTTGTTCTCCTACTTAAACACGGCACCAAGAACCCATCATGGGTGGTGCTCTCCCGGCCACCATTCAGGAGCTGTATCTGTGGGCTGGGGAACTGGGATGGCTGTGGCAGGGCTGTAATGGGGCTTTAGGGGGGCTGTGGCGGGGCTGTAGCAGTGCCTACACGTGTTTACACTTCGCTGTTCACAGCATTAAGCTGGGTCTCAGTCGGCTTTAGGGGGGCTGACCGGAGGCCAGGACTCTGTTGTCTGAACGGGAACAGATGAGGATGCAGCCGTTAAGGCCAGAGGTAAATGAATAAAGGGAGGTGTGAGCCCTGTGACTCCTGCCTCCCTGCGCCTGGTAACGGTGCTCTGAGGGATACGAACACGGATGCTGCAACCCGGCCCTGCTCTTGCTGCTGGGCTCTCGCCGTCCCTCGGCGTTTCCCGGTGGGAATCTCATTTCATCAGCTCCCCCCGGGTGCGGTACTTTTAAACCATGTTACAGCTCTCTCTGACTCTTAACACAAAGGTTTTTATTAGCGCTGGGACGGAGGAGCAGCCTCGCACCCAGGTGCCTGCAGGCCCGTGGGGAGAAGGGAGGAAGGCTCCGAGCTCATGCCAAAGGCTGGGGCCAGGCTCTGCAGCCGTGTCCCCATCCCTGACCGTGACTGATGGCTCCATGTTGCAGCACAAACCCGTTTCCCGTTCAGCCATAAGCTGCATTTTCAGGCTGCCCCTTTGCTTGCTTTTGTTTTATATGATCAGTGGTTACAGGGACATCTCCAATAACCCCTGAGCACCGCTGGGTGATGTGGGGTCACGCCGGGACCCCCGACATCTGCACGGGAGCCCCTGCGCCAGGCGGGAGAGGGGCACGCGCTCGCCATCGCAGCTGGCACTTGGCCTGTGTGCCCCCTTCGGGTTATTCGCTGGAGGCCCCAAAATGCTTCAGCCGAATGTTTTGGGTTGGGGGATTCTGAAAAAAGCAACTGCAGGGCGCTGTCACTGACAGGCCCCATCTCCCCAGGCAGGGTGGGGTCTGGCTGCACGAGGCAGCACGGCCGCCCCGCTCCGTGTGTTTCACCGGCCTGCGCTGGTCCTGTCCCTGCTCGGGGGTGACGCTCAGAAACCGCGGAGTTTGCTGGGCACAGGCAGCGTCGCGTTCTGTTCGCTCACTGCAAGGCCTGAGACCAGCCTCGCGCGTGAGCCACCTCTGGGTGTTGTTCTGGCTCAGAGCAGTGAGCGGAACAACGCAGCGGTCCCAGCTCCCAGCGCAGGTCCTGCTCCTTGGAAACCCCTCGGATTGCGAACCGGCATTTGCACTTCAAAGACAATCTCTACTTACCAGAGTGACACTTCAAGACAATTGACTGAGGGGGAAATATCACATTAAAAAAGGTGAAAAATGTGACTTAGCGTGTAAAAGCGTTTTGTGTGAAAAATGTGGAGCTGCCAGTTCTGGACTGAAAACCAAACCTGCGGTGGGAGCAGGGTGTGGGGGAGGGAAGGGCCGGGAGGGAGGTGTCGTTCTTTACATTCCTGCAGTTCAGCAGAATGGCAGATGGTCAAAATAATACAGTTTTCACCCAATGGACAAGCTCAAGCAATATTCATGCAAGTGCTGAACAATGCAACGGCTGCGCATATGAAAAGCCGGGCGGCTGCGGCGGGGGGGGGTGCGGGCTGGGCGCACCTCGGTCCAGCAGCACCCGCAGCATCCGCCCGCCTCGGAGCCGGCGCATTCCTTCAGTCCAACTCTCTTCTGGCCGGACCTGCGCTACGCCATCAACCTGAAGCTGCCCCAAGCCCACCGTGATTGATAGGGAGACGGCAGCTGCAGAGTGAGCAAGTAATCACCACAACAGGGAAGGGCTTTCATACAAATATTATAATTCCACTTGCAAGCTGTCTGGCACGAACTCTCATTACTTGACCGTCTTGCAAGGGGAGGCTGCACCTTCCTGCAGCGACGAGGCTCCCCTGCTCGGCTGAGCCAGGGAGAGGAGCAGGGCTGCGCGCCCGCCCGGAAGCACCCGCCTCACATTTGCGTTGGTGTTAGGATGCTCGTGAGAGGCTCAGTGCTTTTTTGCAGTGACATGGAACATTTTTTTCTCTCTCTGGCTGTGTTTGTTTCAGAGGGTGCACAGGCAAAGTGAAATTATAAGTTGTAAAAACCAAGCAGCAGCTCTGCAGTGGTGTAGTAAATAAGAAGTATTAGTTACAATTTACAGTTCAGCCAAATGTGAAAATTGCAGAAAGGGTGAAAAAAACCAAAAACCCCACCAAAAGCTGCACAGCAACCCCTTCCCGCCAGCTGCGCTGGTTTCCAGGCGAGCCGCCGTGGAGGAGATGCTGTGCAGCTCCTGGGGGTGCTCAGTGCCGGTGGCTCCGGGGTCGCTCCCAGCCCTGCCCCGCGGTGCCCAGCGACACACACACAAACGGGCGCTGCCGTGGCCAAATCGCTGCCACCGCGGGCAGGGGGCACCCCACGGGGAGCGGGAGGAGATGGGTGGTGGGACAGGGACAGGCAGGGACAGACTGGGAGAGCCCCAGAGCCACCGCGGCCACACTGAGCACAGGAGGAGGAGGAGGAAGAGGAGGAGAAGAGCTGTTAGTGATGGGGCACAACAGCAGCAGGGGGCCTGCCGGAAGCATCGCTCTTACCTGCAGCAATTACTGTAACGAGATCATTACATATTCTAATCTAAAGGGAGAGAACACAAAATCATGTAAATACAGGAACAGCACACCCGTCGCACTCGCGGGAAGGTCGGGCTGGCTGCTCGCGGCCGTCACAGCGAACCTGGCACGCAGTGGGCACCGGTCACGGGGAGCTCACGACAGACGGTTCATCTCTGCCCCCGAGCCACCTGCAGAGAAATGGGAACCTGCAGGCTCCTGCCTTGCCCCTGTCCCTCTGGTGATTGAAAAACAGGGAGGAAATGTTGGCAAAAATCAGAACAAATAATGATCTCCCTTCAACTCCTGCCAAACGTGCTGGTGGGTGCGGTGGGAGCTCAGCAGCCTCTTACCGCGCTGTTAGTGACCACACAACTTCCAACTGGGCAAAGCACGGGGCTTCAGAGAGCCCTGAGCCACCACCACACCGCAGGCAGGCTGAAAACAAGGGACGTATCCTGGGGACACAGAACCAGGAATGGGGAGTCGGTGGTGCCACGGCGCCTGCAGCTGGGCGCCTGCGTGCGAGACGCGCGACTGACGGCCCCGCTCCTCTGCCGGCTCTGCAGGTACAAATGCTTCACGGTGCTGGAGGCTTCACCTTTTAAATGTGTTCCTTGCAGGAGGGGATTAAAAATTCAGTTAGTAACGAATACAGATAAAAACACACTTTAAATGAAGGGTTATCTTTCGGAAGGCTAAAGAGAGCTGGTTTGATGTCAAATCCACTGAACAGAACAAATCGGGTTTCTCGGACACCACCAGGGCACATGCTCTGGGAAAAAAGATCTTTTAGTAGAAGATTTTCTGTCTCCTGAAAGCAAGAGAACTCCTCTCCCCGCTCCAGCACAGCAATGCCGGTGCTGCTGATGGGGAAACATCGTCTCGGCCTTCCTCGGGAGCCAACCCGCCCGAAGGCCCTGGTGTCCCCGGCTGAAACGCAGCGTTTCCAGGTGATGCTCTGCTGTGATGGGCACGGCCGGTACCTCACCGGCTTTGCCGGATGCGGGATCCTCACCCGTGGGCTGCAAAGCTGCTGGGTTTGCTGGTAAGAACGAGCAGGTGGAATTTGTGTATTACAGTAAAATTACGGAAAATGTCATGACAAAGAGCCACTGGCTGCTAGGGGGGTTCCCACGGGAAAGGTTTGACAGAACCAGGCAGTGGGTACGGCTGCTTGTGCGCCTGCTGCTCCCTCACCCCATCCCCACGTGAAAGGAGGAAAAAAAAACAAAAACAAACCAAGCCTTTGAGCCCTTTCTGGTTCACACACATTTAAGGGGCTACTGCAGACTCCTGAAATCAGTTCATGTTCACGGACACGCTCTGTGCAGAGCTGTTCTGAGGCCAGGCACTGCCCCAGACCCGGCTGTTTTCAGCGAGGGTCAAGTGAAACCGAAACCCTCCTCCCCGAGCGTGGCTGTGGCCACCCCCCCCCAGAGCCCGCTGGAAAGGCAGCACCCCCCAGGCCTTTCCCTTCTTCAGGTGGGTCAAAGCACAATTCACCGATGTAAAAAATCAGATTATGGCATCGTGCACGATCGTGAAGGATTTTAAAGCTTTACACTCCAGAACACCCGTGAGGTTTTCACACCTCTCCCCCCCAGCTGACCCACCAGGTCTGTGGAAATCCCTGTTTTCTCTGCGGTGAGTGTGAAGGTAATACAACCCCGGAGAGGATCACAGCAGCGTGTACAAAGCGTTCTGACATGCTCTGTTCCGCTCCCAAGGACAGGGCTGAGAACACGACCCGAGCAGCACCCCGAGGCTGCGTGCTGGGGGAGCACATTTTGAATCCACGATCATCAGACGCAGCAGCGGCTGTGTTCGTGCAAAGCCTGCGTTCAGGGGTCCGACCTGCAGGGACAGCCACCACGGCGCTACGGCTGCGGGAGATCGAACGCTTGAACCGCGTCGGCACCGCGCGGCCCGTCGGTGACGTGTCGTGTTTGGTGTGAGCGAGCGGTTGCTGTGTTCCGTGTCCAGTGCCAGCTGCTCCAAACACGCACCGCGGCCTTTCATGGCTCTGCTGCCTCTGGGTCGGGCGCAGCCGCGGCAGAGGGGTCCCGGGCAGGAGCAGGCGGGTGTCCTGGCCGGCAGCCACCACGGGCTGGCAGCTGGGCGACGGCACGAGGTGCGGGTTCACTTATATCCGAGAGTCTTTCTGCCACCTGCATTTACACAGCCCCTTTCCCCCAAACCCAGGAAAACGCTGCAGCAGCAGGAGGGACGGGGAGCTGCTGTCCCCAGCCTGCCCGGCAGCAGAGCCTGGGGCCGGGATGGGACCGAGGCGGCTCTTGGGAAGGTGTCGGTGGCACGGCTCAGCCCTGCCTGCACCCAGAGCCGGCCCCAGGGGCCGGCAGCGCTCGCAGGGCCACGGCTCCAGGGCGGTTTTTGTCCCCGATTCCCCGACCAGTGTGTGGGCAGCAGCCCACACACTGCAAGCGCGGAGGTTTGCTCCACTGCAGTTTAGTTTTGAAAAATAAGAGACGTAGTATCGTGTAAAGCTGTAACTGAGGCAGTAAGAATGTGAAACTACAGGTTAACCACAGGCAGAAACAACCTGAAAAAAGCCCAGACAGCTCCCAGCACAGGTGATGGGCGCTGGACACCATCCCGGACCAGCCCCGAGTGTTTGGAGATTCAGAAATAAACCCTAAATGTACACATCAGCATTCTAATTAGCTGTGGCTTGAAGCAGCCACTAATTAGTTCTGCACTGTCCAGCCAGCCAGAGGGACCGCAGCAAGTGCCGGTGGGTATTCCTCCTTCGCAGCAGGGACACAACACGCGGCACAGCCCTGAACCACCGCCCGAGCCCCTGCCCAGGCAGCCTGCGGCCAGGAGGACACAGCACGGCACGGCATGGCACGGCACAGCACAGCAGGGCACAGCACGGCATAGCACAGCATAGCATGGCATGGCACAGCATGGCACAGCATGGCACGGCACAGCACGGCATAGCACGGCACGGCACGGCACGGCACAGCACAGCACGGCATGAGCTCTGCTCCACCACGGCTGCAGGCTGACACGCGTCAGCGCAGAGGAAAAATGCAAAGGGGCCACATCGCCTGGAGCCTTCTCGGGAGCTGACAGCTCGAGCAGCTGGAGCTGTCACCCGGCAGGAGAGAGGCCCGTCAAGATCATATTTTTTCCCATCCCAGCGCTGATTGCTGGGGAGGGAGCCCTCCCGCGCCATCGCCGCTTCCCAAGATCGTAGCTGGGGGAGCTCCCTCCGAGACAACCAGTTAACTGCAGAAGAGCAAGGGCACGCTCAGCACCCTGATGGTGCTCACACCCGCTCCGCTGCAGAGCCTGAGCCTGCGGCAGGCTGGGGGGGAAGCAGGGGACAGGGGACAGGTCCAGGCTGCACGGCGCACGGGTGGTGGGCAATGGAAACACTGCCCCGGCTCCCAAAAAGCAGTCACGCACCTTCCCCACCACGCTGCGTGGATCCATACACTTCTGAGCCAGGCCAGGCATCCTGGTGTGGATTTCCATCAGCCTGTCGGAGTCAGAGGAGCTGCAGGGTACAGAGCTGCTGCCACCGAGCCATTCGTGGCATTTACTGTGACTTTGCCCTGTTTAGTAACAGACCATTTCTAACCCCTACAGGGATGCTAAGGATCTGACTAATACAAGAAAGTATTTCCCTTTCATGAAAAAAAATGCCAACATGCACAATGTGATTTTCTAAAAATATAAAGAATCTGACCAAGGCACGGGGGCAGTCCCCAGTGTCCTGAGGACACAGGAGTTTCCTTTTTGTTCCTTCTACAGAACTACCAGCAAGGTGTTTAAACTCCTCAGACTGCTAATGTGCGAGCAGATCCGTGAATTAAGGAAGACACACTGTGGACTGGAAAAGATTTTCACTGACTGCCTGAGTCTGAAAAACGGGAGTTTCTGATTCCTAGTGCTGTCTTTGTGACTGTGACAAGTGCTGCTGCGGGAGCAGGGACGTGGTGACACTCAGCCACTGGCACCAGTTTGTTTAGAGCAGCCGTAGAAATCATTGCGATTTCTCAGTTTTGCCATCACGAGATCCCAAAAGGGGATGGGAATCGCTGTGTCACGTTATTGGAACACGCTCACGTGGGTTCCCGAGGTGAGAAGGAAGAAATGGAAAATATGAAATGGATTTATTCCACGTGGCTCGCTCAAGGGCATCTCTGGGGAGAAAGGGTAAATCTGGGGTTTCTGTAGAACATCCCGACTGTCCCCCTTCATTAAAGCAGGTAATTATGCCTGATTCAACTGAAACTGTCACTTGGCACCTTTTCATTCTCTGCTGTCAGGCCGCCCCCATGGGCTGAGACAATTTCCCCACGCGGGAAGGACCGTCCGCCGCCGGGCTCTGCCTCTGTGCAATGCCGAGATGCAGACAGAGCCTCGGCGGGAGCTCCGGTGAGCCGGTCGCTGCCACGGAAGGAGCGCAGGGATGGGAGATCCCTGTCCGTCTGACCGAGGGTCCCGGGACCCGCAGCGACGGGGAGGGGTGTGAATGCGGCGTTGCTGCCGCCCAGCACAGGGCAGGAGCTCCACACCAGCGGTGGCACGGCGCCGAAAGCCCAGCGCAGCGTTTAGGTGTTCCTGCGGCGGGGAAGGGTCCCGGCAGGCAGCAGCTCGGTGGAAGAGGGGCTGGAAAGCCACCCACGGATCACCGACAACCGAGACCTCGGGCACAGGGCACCTCCCGAGCTGCTTGTGCAGCGTCAGCGTCCCTGCGGAGGCAGGCGGCAGGACAGAGTGCCACCCAGCAGTGACAGATGCCGCAGTTCAGTGACGATCGGCTGGGACAACTGCCTGGGGCCCTGCACCTCCTCCTGAAACCTCCTCCCAGCAGAGGGGAAAAGAGACACCTGGACTCCTGCCTCCTTTGGTAACTTCCCACTGCCTGCCTTGCCCCCCTATGCCTTTCCTCTTTGTCTGCTGCCTGGACAACGTCTGGCATCTGTGATTGAACATCTTCCTTCTCACCTAATGAGAACTGAGTCCACGCTGACCTCGAACAAGCTCTGTGCTAATGACTCAACTTCTTGTGCTTCCTTCTGCGTTAGAGGGCAACGCCTGGATTGGGAGAGGAAGGATGGGCTGGAAGAGGCAGGATGGGCTGGAGGAGGCAGGATGGGCACAGAGGTTCAAGCCCACGTCGAAGCGCCGCGTGCAGCTCCGCAGCAGCGTCCCGCTCCGGCCGGCAGCAATCAGCAGATGGTTTCAGCAGTGCCTCTTCTCGCAGCGGAAGCAGCTGAGCAGTGGGCTCCTGTCTGCCAGGGCAGTCTGGAATTTTCTAAGTCCCAGTTACTAGAAACTAATTTTTCAGTTTCAGGCAACACTGTCATATCGATCAGACCCAAGCCTTGGCATGTGCTGGCGTGCTGTACTATCAGGGCACAGCTATGACTGTCAGAGGTGCATTTTTTAAAATATTCAGCTCCATCCAGCTTCCCTAAAAATATGCAGAAATATTATACAGAACCTGGAGAGACTTTTATTCCAACTAGTCCACAGAACTGACAAAACATCTTACGGATTTTCAAGGAAAATGCACAGACAAAGCAGTAAAAAAAAATCCCAAAACCCAGAGAAACCAAACAAAACAAAGCCAAAAGGAATCATTGCTCTGTTAGCTTTAAAAACAATATAAGCCTGTTTAATACAGCAGTTCCTCTGGGGTGGTGGGTTTTTTTTGTTTCTGTCAAAAATATATTTTAAAATTACGTGGCCATTTGAAATATTCCTTTAAAGTGGGAAAGATAAAACTCATCACCTAGAAAACAGTGTTTTAAAATAAACCAAATCTCGTTTATTGTACATTCACGTATTTTCTACAAGAAATCTGCTCATGTAAAAGTCTGGAGACAAAAGAAAAGCATGTGTCACCTTTCCAACAAAAAGGCTGCAAAATCTCCGTTTTATGTAAATAAGCAGGCACGGCTTCCAGGCTTTAGAACCAGGGGACGCTGAAAACGTCTATAGTTCCTCAACTCAAGTGTTGCTCCTGGGCAATGCTATAATATTCATTAAAGAATCCATTTATCAACAGATACCACATGTCAGAGTTTTCCAGCACAGTTTTCCTGACACTCCACTGAAAACGATGCTTTAAAAACATGGAACTGGAAAGCAATAATCCGAGATGCTTCTGCCTGCCGCCTCATTCCACCGTAGCTCTTAGCAACTAGAAAAGTGAAGATTTGCACTATATCCCTTCTGATAACGTCAAGCGTTATGCTTTATTTTCCAAATCATTAGCATGCACAAGAATGACCTCATGGTGAACAGATGCACTTGGATATGGCAGTGATTAGATCAGTCCTCTCAGCAGTCAAGTGTGCCCATTTCCATTAACCCTTTGGAGCACCAACGGCGAGTCTGCGCTGCTGAAAAGCAGGTTTGTAGCTTCTCTGGAAAGCAGAAATCTGCCCTTCTGAGTATAAAACCCTCCCATACGTATCTTTCTCTGGTGCAATAGTTCTCTCTTTTCCCTTCTAGAATATCTGACTACTTCCATTTTCTAAGAGTTAACACGATTCTGGCTTCTGATCTTAAATAAAATTAAAAAAAAAAAAAAGCTTTTTAGTCAGCAGAGGTAATTAAAGTTGGAACGCTTTTGTATCCGTTTGTGCCTCTTTCATTTCTATGATTTTTTTTAAGAACACACAAGTATTTTGTTGAATTACACTTTTTCTTTTTGGCTGAGGGAGCAAGAACAGAAAAAGCGGCTTAAAACCCCATCCTCTAAAAGGAGAGAAATCTGCAGAGGGAAAGGATAAGAATAATTCAATAGTGTTGGATTACAGAGGATTTCCTGGGCTGACTCTCATACCCAGCCTAATTAAAATACAGCATGTAATGTACCAGTTTAGCAACAAAGGACCGTATTCTCATCTTTTGTTCCTAATCTGCACATCCCCTAAATGAGTTCAGGGATGTCTGTTCTGCCTCCCCGGCTGCGTTTGCAGCAGTTGAGATACGCCGGGCTATCGAGGGTCCGTACAGGGAGTTTAAGGCTCTGCTTGTGAAAACAGCACAAGAGGTCAGTGGGATGAGTTTCGTGCATAAAATGCAGCACCTGCAAGACTGTGTGTGATACGGGAGACGGAGCCAGGACATATTTCAAGAAACCTACATCCCATCTGAATCGACAGGAAGCTTCCCTAGAGGCAGTGTCAGAAAACACAGAAACATTTAGTTCAGATAAATAATCATGGTTAGTAATACACCAGTAAGGACACTGTGTTAACTGCTCAAACCAACCCTAACTTCAATAAAAACAGTGCTGACTCTGTTGTGCACGTGTGTGCAGTGCTGGAAGGATCAAAATTAGGCAGCATTAAGAATTAATCTGGAATCTACCTGACAAGCTGAAGCTAGGCAGGGCTGGTACTTTCAGCTGCCTTGTTACCTGAGAAGGGGAAACACGGACCGGTGTCGGCTCCATGCATTTATTGCTCCGTGATTCATTTTTTCTGTTTCAGAACAGAAATTCCCTTTTTACACGAAGAGAACACCATCCCTGCCTCCGAGGCGGCAGACAGGCGCTGGTGCAGGCACGGGACAGGTGAATCCCAGCTGGGAGGAGGTCTGACTGCCTGCGGCATGGGGCACAGGCTGGAAAACACAGAGCTGCTGCCGTGCACAGCCCCAGAGCTGCTGCCATCCACAGCCCCAGAGCTGCTGCCGTGCACAGCCCCAGAGCTGCTGCCATCCACAGCCCCAGAGCTGCTGCCGTGCACAGCCCCAGAGCTGCCACCGTCACCGTCCACAGCCCCAGAGCTGCTGCTGTCCACAGCCCCAGTTCACAGCCCCAGCCCATCCTGCTCGCCCCTGGCTGTGCCCACGCCGACAGGGAACTGGCAGCTCCAGAACAGTTTTTCATTCACAGGGATGAATACACGGCTACAAACTTAGTCAGACTGCACCCGAGCTGGTTCTTTCTTTATTTCCAGACACCACCGGTACATTTGTTCGTACCCGGCCAATTCAAACCGCCGTGAGCGTGGGAACAGGCAGGGCTGAGGTCTGTGATCCGCGCGAGGCTCTCCCTGCTCCAGGGACGGGGACTCGCCCGAGCAGCGGCTGCATTCAGCCTCCTCGCTGACTGCCGTGGTGGCATCTGACGGAAAAAACATCCCAACTGACACAGCTCGTGGTAATGTTTCACTAAATACGCAAGTAAATCAGGAGGGAACGTGAGGAGACTCTCTGAAGCAAAGGTTTTGACGCCAAAAGTCACGACCGGCCTCTAGTTTCTTTGAGAGCGTGAAATAAATTCTGATGTTTGGAAATCCGAAAATCGGGACCTGAGTGTGGCGGGTTTTACTCTTAAAAACACAAATAAACCATTAAATCATAAATATCCATTCAAGTACTAATGGTTGAACAGTGTTCTGAAAAACTGGAGTGATATTAGGAAATATTTTAAATATTTTTTGCATACAAAATCACAGACTTTAGAAAGCATGACCGCAGATTTATCGATAAATCTGCCCTTGTCGAACTAACCTTGTTCATAATGTGCTGTAAGAAGAACGTGAAAGCCAAACACAATTATGCATAGAGCAAAACATTTAAAATATATCACTATCTCTACATTTTCATTTGCTGATACGTCAACAGACAAATGATTCAAAGTGCTAACAACACTGGGCACGAAATCTACATTTCTATTGAAACTGATAATTTTTTTTGTCTCAGGCTTTTGGCAGAGTGTATAAAAGAATTTAATTCACAGCTGTTCTACTTTTTAATGTAGAAAACATTAATCAAAGCTTTAAGTTATAAGCTTTTCTAATGTTGTTTAGTATTCCAGTTCAACAAAGATCAATAGAGGCCATCCCTGCGTTTCTTGACGCCTCTCCAGGAAGCAGAGGCGCGATTATGTAAATAGCTCCGGCTCCCCTTTCCTTCTGCCAGCTTGCTTATCTCCAAAGCCTTCTGCCTGCTGCTCCTGGCGACCAATGCAAGGACAGGCATACACCTCTTATCTCCCAACAAAGCTCGGGGATTGGAGCCAGTAACGTTAAACAATGATGCACGGCTGATTTTATTTGTAAGTGATTTATTTTGGTAAATTTAATTTCTTCCTCCAATTTTTTTCAGTTTAGATGGAAGATATTTGCTAACGAGTCAGGCTGAAGAGAAATAGAGCAGATGTCCTGCAACATTTATACGGGTCTGAAATAATCTATCAGGCGAGCCGAAAGAGTCGCAGGAAATAATTAGAACGTGCCAGTTTCACCCTGACAGTGCAAAAAAGGGATTAAGGAATCTTTGTTAGAGTCCAGCGCACGGTGACCATATACTTTTGGAGGCTGGAAAAACCGATCTTGAGGGCACTGGAAATCTGCGTTTCAGAGTCAGCGCTTCCTTCGAGGAGAGGTTCATTTAAACTCAGATAAAACCCCAGAGCAGCAGTTCACAGCTTACTGGCTGTGTGCTGACTTAAAATCTCGACAGGGCACATGAGGGATAAATTCAGCATTACGTTTTCATCTTTCGGGGGCTGGTGACGGGTGATCAGTGTTAATGTGTGTGTATACACATACACACTCACACGTATATCCACATGCAGGTGAAAAGAGCCCCAGCCAGGTTCCAGGCCAGGTGCTGGCAGGCAGCCTGCAATGTGCTCATCTGCATTTAAGGGCAACGTCAGCATACTGCACGCTGCTCTGATTTTCTAACACAACACCGTTCTTACATTTCTTTTGCATTAATCCCTGACCCTGGTATCTCAGCAGCATAATCCCCATTTAGCATTAGTAGCAACGGCTTCTACTGTGAGGAACTATTTTTTCGATAAGTAAGCAGCGATTCAGGCACAGCTTTTGAACAGCATATTCCCAGCTCAGCAAGAAACCCACCCTCCTGAATGAACCAGAGCACATTACTGAGAGAAAGTTCATTAACCTCGCTAGATTCGGGGGTTAACAGGATAGCTGAAGAAAGGAACAGAGTGAATGGCTCTGATGCAAAACAAATTAAAATGAATGTCATCATTCCTTTTGATATTCATTAGTTGATTCAGGGGAAGAATGGTCTTCTTAAATTTGCAAGCATTTATCTACAAAAAACAGGTGTACATCTGCTGCTCAAGTGCTTCTTAGTGCTACAGAGAAGAAAAACGTGCAGAGACTCACCAGTTCCACCGAGAGAGTAGCTGGGAGAGGGAGAAAAGACCTGAGCGGCAAAATCCTCGAATGTCATTACTTCTTTATGGTTCTGGATTATTGCTTCGAGATACAGAGCTCTTTCCTCGTAGCTGCGAGAAGCAGGTTAAGGAAACATGTGTGCAGGATTAAATGCTGTGACACAACGCGACGAACACCCGCGCTCAGACCCGCAGCCGTGCTGCCCAGGCTGCACATGGGCATGGGACAGAGGGGACCCAAACTGCCCAGTGCTGCTGAACAGTTCTGAACAGGAGCCACCAGGAGCAAACACACTCAATGGCTTGAAATTGAGGGCAATACCTTTCAGCTTCAGGAGGGAAAAGCATCTGACAGCTTGCTAAAGCTGCTGAGGGCAAACACTAACCCCCCAGACTGCAGGCTTTTTAAACCCAAAACCCAACAGACAAGCTGTGGTGCCACAGAAAGTTCCTGGTACACGATGTCCCCATTGCAATGACCCTGTCAGACTAGAAAAATGATCAGATTGGAGAAGCGAGCTGCAGGACAGAGCAGAACTCCCCCCCCCCACCATTTATTGGATCGCTGTACTGCTTAAAAGAAAGGAACCATAATAAACACAATTCCTGAAAGCCTGAGGTTTGTGTTTAAGGCAGGTGCTAGGAGGTGTAATCCTCTGTATCCTAAATAAACGATGCACGTTGAAAAAATTCACCCCACCACTCGCATGCATTATAGTCTGCATAATGCGGACAACAAAGCAATCTCAAATCAAGACTATTGCCTTTTAATTAAAACTCGGCAACCTGGAACACACCGCATTCAAATGTGTAATCAAAAACCAGTCACCAATAAAACTTACAAGCGTAACAAGCTGAAGCAACTTTCCAGCTGTCTTAATAGGACCCCTGCTTGCGGCAGCTTTTCACAGCGGAGAAAGCAAATCTTTTCCTATTGTGTGCAGCTTCTGTTTTCTCAGAAGGTGAATCATACACTCCCAATAACAGGATAACGCCTGAAACACATCTACAATGGGCTGAAGAACCTCACGTATGACTTAATGAATTAACGCTCGCAGGAGCCAGTATGACATCTCATTCTCCATTTCCTCATTTGAAACAAAAGTTGCCAGATCCTCATTGTGTGCCTGTTACGGGGAAATGCATTCTCGCTCCGCAAGGCTGTTCTGCGGGAGCAAAGGCCAATTCAGAAATTAGGAGCGGCGAGAATAACACCAGTGACAACATAATGCAGGTGAGGGCATTTAAAACTGAAAAGCATTGCTAATTAATATTGAAGTGCCATTTGTGACTTTCATTGCATTAACATAAACACTTTGAAACAGTATTTAAAAAAAAAATCAGAGTAAAGCGGCACTTAAAACCAGGACAGGATGGTCTAGTGTTCTGAGAATAAGCAAAGCACGTCTTAATTGTGTGCAAGTTCCTGTAGGCATGGGGGTAAAAAAAGAAAAAAGAAAAAAAAAAGGGAATTTTGCTTTTAATGCTAGCAGAGGACAACTGATATGTGATAAATCTTCTTATAAACTTCCCGTGGAAGCCTGAAGAAAGAAAATCAATACATAGCATTTCAGAGTTTGCACCTGCTGACAGCGTTATTTGCTCGGTTTTTCTCTCCCCTTCCCCTAAGCCCAGGAGAACGCATTCCTGATAGCGCAAGCATCAGCCCGCCTGCGTTCGGGGCTGCCTCCCTATTATGGGCTGAACTCCTGATGACTCTTGTTAATGAATAGGCTGCCAAACTTCCTCGGAGAGGAGGCACACGCCTGGGCCCTATTCTAAAGGGACTGACGGATGCCATTCTCTTCTCATTATGAAGATGCTTATTCCGCGGGCGCTCGGCTGTTGCCAGGGCTGTGCGGAGCGCGCGGCCGGGCGAGCGCTGGCCCCGCGAACAGCGGGACGCGGGGGCTGCGCGGCCGTCTGGCGAACAGCCCCTCCGACACGGAGCTGGCACGTGCTGGCGCAGCAGGAACAGACCCAGGCGTGACAAATTACTGAAAGGGCTCGGCGAAACTTGCGGCTGACGACCACCTGAGCCTGCGGGCCGGCCGGCAGCGCTCGATTCATTGCGGTCTGCTTGTGGGCCCGCTTTAAACAAGGCAGGGAGGCTGGAAAGGCTTTTCATGCTCTGCCTAATAATATCCCGCTGTTTAACGAAGGACCTCGCGCATCAGCAGAACCACCGCTCACCCACCAGAACTTTGTACGGATTCTGATAAATACCGCGTGCAGAAAGAGCACGGAGACTCTGACTAGGTTAGCTTTACAGCTCATAAATTCCTTATTTATAACACGGGAGATGGCCCTGACCACACAAAAGACTGGAAAAAACCCACTCAGCCAAACAGCTGGGCAGCTACAGGAGACGCACCTGAAAAACACCGTGCAGAGCCGCGGCCCAGAGCGCCATGCCCATCCATCAGCAGCTTTGGAGGCACACAGGGAAGATCCCAATTCAGTGCTGAAAGCAGCACGTGAAGACACCAGAGATGCAGCGAGGAAGACCCCTGAGTAACCCGGCTCTGCTTCCCCACCACCCTTCTCAGCTCTCCCCGCAGCACCGGTGGCACCGTGCTCCTGCCGTGCCGGCAGCGAGGGAGATGCTCTTACTTATTTTTCCCAAAGTTTAGGAATTTGAATGGAGGCATTAGGAACATAACAAGCTGTAAAGACCCCTTTGAAAAATACCTGCAGCCTGTAAATACAGGTCAAGAAGGCAGCACGGCACCACGAGTGCCATCTGACCCCTCACACGCAGCCTTTGCTCTGTAACTTACTGCAGCTGGGTCTCTCGTACGCCGACAGGACGCTGTTCTGCTGCCTGACGGTGCTTGTGTCAGAACCTTCCGCAGGCATCCCTGCCTTAGTCATGTCAGGTGCCCTGGAGTCCTCAGCGATGTATTTTCAGGATCCAAGAGAACTTAACACAGCCAGAGAATAATAGGAGACAGATGGGGGGAGGAGAAGATTCGGCATGTCTCGACCGTTTTTACAGGAGCAGTTTTTTGAAACAGTCATTTTCAACTGCAGCCTCGAGAAGCTTCATGTTTATCACCACGAAAGAACACTTTCATCTGGATCATCACTGGATCTGTCAAAGTGCAGCCTTGGAAACGTGTCGTGCCTTCCCCCCTAAAACCAGCGAAGCAATCTGACTGCCTGACACGTCCCGGAACATTGACCTGAATCTCTTTAACAGGAGATTTGTGTCACCTCTCTCCTGTGAGCTTTCAGCACCGAGCACCTGACACAAAGGGCCCATGAACACTAAACCTCGCTGCGTTATTTCCATCAAGCCAACACGTGCGGAGTGCCTCATACACGACTCCTTTTTAAAAAACACAACGCAGACCTCGGCAAACGCCCATTCTCATTGCTATGCCGGGGGTCGAGCCGGGAGGAAGCTGGAAGTGCCTGGCCGGCTTTCCTGCAGGAGCCCCAAGGCTAGACTGGCGAGGTGACGCATGCAAATCACCTTCTGAAGACGGGCTGGCTGCGGAGAGGATGGGTTATGATCTTGAACCCTACCCCGGTGAAGAAGCCGGACAGCTGGCTTCCCTGATTAACTAAGCCCTCATTTATCCGAAGGTTTTGGGCGTCCCCTGAGATCCCCAGATAAATGGAGTTACACTAGACATTCAAAGGAGCTGATCAAAAGCAGCCTCTTTTAATATGTATGGCAATTTGACCCACCTCTTCAACCACTGCATAATTTTACATTTCGCTCCGACTAAGGCAAAACCGCAGAGCAAAATGCTGTCAATGGGCACCAACAGTTTTATTTGCTTCATATACTAAACGACGTAGAGAGCCACAACAAGGTGTGAATTGTTGACGATGAATATCTGTGGGAGAGCAGAAATTTATCTCCAATTTGACTATAGCAATCAAATCTCAGTATTTGAATGAGTTTTTCCAATTGTTTTATCAGTTTATCAGTTATTTCAATAGTTCAATCATACAACATAAGCTGTTTGAAACAAATATTACAGCGCAAAGATTAACCATTTGCAATAAACCGTGCCATCTGATTGCGAGCAGTGGGTTCTGCGATGAAACACACCCAGGACCTCCTTCAGATGGAGACTCCAAAACCAGACAAAAGACCATTTTCGAAAATTCACCAGCGGTGCAAGCAGCAGCTGGGGCACACCTCTAGCCCACAAGCATCATTCCCACCTTTAGCCTCTACAACGCAGAGCCAGTTTCAGACACGTGGTTTAAAACCTTGACTTCAAACAGCCTTCGGAGGCCTCGTGGCCTCGGTTCTGCCGGGGAGTTGTGCCATCCTGGGGTCAAGATCTGTCCAATGCTTCCCTCCCTGTGCATACAGACACTTAAACCATAGCTACATATCTAGAAACAGGGAATATAGAAAACTATTATTCAAACAGATCCTGAAAATTTAGAACTTTTGCTTTTTAACCATAACCCTGTGCTGACCTCAAGCAAAACATCAGCTGCCCATGGCTGCTGACGGCAGTGCCCAGCAATTCCTTCCCCGCGCTGCAGAAATTAAAAACACTTTGGCAACGTCGATAGACTCTCACCAAGATATGGAAACAACTGTGTGTTTTGTTGACACAGCACTTTTTCCACGCACAGAAAATACAGGATTATTTGTGGTTTGCGAACAGGCGAAGCGAGAACTGACTGGCTGCTCTCCAGGGCTCGCTGCCTGCGGCGTGCCAATGCCGAGGGGCTGCAGCCCCGGGACTGGAACCCAACTGCTCGGGTCCATGGAGAACACCCGCTGAAACAACTGTTCCTCCAGCTCCAGAGGGACTGGCAGGGAAGTTAATGTGGACTGTTGGCATGGACCTACTGCAATTCCCATCTGCGATGTGAGTCCCACCCTGAGAACGGCTTTCGGGGCATCTGGCCAGCAGAGGAGCTGGATGTATAGATGTAGACAGCTCTTTCCAGCCCATCAGACATCAAGGCTGTCTACGTGTCCACATGCCAAGTCCTCCTTCCACCCAGCTAGGGAGATTAGAAGAAAAGAGAAAATCTTTGAATTAATTGTCACATGTGAGAAAGCACGCTTCCCAAACCTACGCAAGGGCTTTCCAGCCTCACAGGTGATCACACAGGCAGCGTGTGGCCAAGAGAAGAAAAAAATCAGTTTTACAGATAGCTGATTTCTTGGGCAGGCTTGACAGACTCTAAGGGAGAGGAAATACAAGGCTTCAGTGAACTTTTATTCTACTGATTGCCCTTTCAAGGTTTCAGTACCAAAGAAGTCACTTCTGATCATCGTGCATTTCAGCGTCCTCTTCGTTTGTATCAGAAGAACCAAAGATGTTCTACAAAAATGATACAAAACCCCCTACCATGATAGGGGTTTTGAAAACAAACAAGAACCTAAGTGTTTGGGACTTACCAAAGTAGAAAAAAAGCAGGGACCATGAAATTGAGGTTAGCAGAAATGTTGGTAGATGACCTTTAAGCACCTAATTGTCCTCCTTAAGCTCTGAACAGGACACAGGCACGGGGCTTTTAAAGTGCTGTGACAGGCACTTTCAGGGTGAAACTCAATATGCTGGATAGGGCTTGCCATCGTTTATGGTCTAGTGACCGTCACTACTGCATAAACTTAACTGAAAACTTTTGGGGGAATTTCAGTAACATCTATCCTCCACCGAACAGGTGCAATTAAACTGTACCTGTCGACAGCTGCAGATTGATGTGCTTGCTTTAAACCAAAGCACCCGAGATTACAACTTTTCAGTTTAAACTGGTCAATGTCACACATCAGACACGTATGAGGCGAGGCTGCCTCTGTGCAACTGCCCAACTCAAAGCAACGGTTTTGCATGGGAGGGGGACGGGCTCCCTCGCCCCGTGGCCAGCCCCCGAGAAGACCATCTGTCTGCGGTGCAGCCGGGGGAGGCAGGGCTGGCCGCTCTCCCTCGGCGGAGCAGGGCTGGCTGGTCCCACGGCTGCTGTTCCTCCTCCCTATCCAGAAGGGACAGATGATCCTCCGCTGCCAAAACCCAGAGCTCATCCTTCTCCTCTGCTCCGCCGCCCCAGCGCAGAACCGCACAGACAGGCAGCCCTCTGCTCCGGCTGTGCTCAGGGCGGCTCCACGGGGGAATTCCAGGCACAGGGGATGGCTGGAGCCCAGAACACCCTGGTGTTCAAGGGATGTGACTCTCACTGAAACCGACAGCTACGGAGAGGTTTTCAAATGGATTTCTCATTTGTGGAGCGTTTGCCCAGTGCCTTGGCACCGCGTCTGGAGCTCTGCCACCTCCCTCCCCCCCGGCAGGGCCTGGGTCTCGCACAGGATCACAAAAGAACCCTGGTCCTGACTGATGGAGATGGGCAGTCAGCTCCTGCCGTAACACAGAATAAAAAATAACCTGTAATCGCTTCGAGGAGCAGCATTTTCCCACATCCCCTGTGCAATCCATTTGTTTCCTTACAGATGGTCGCCATTAGTTGGTTTAAAGAGGAAAGTGAAACAAAACCACAACAAAACCACGTTTCACCTGGTTTCAAACCATCTCCATGGAAATCCAGAACGGCAACAGCAAAACCACACGGCGGGTGCCCCGAGGCACACAGCTCTGGCTCCTGCTGTGCCGTGCCGAGCCCCGCGCTGGGGCTGTCAG
>VZTO01022185.1:0-19366 GCA_013400615.1 Syrrhaptes paradoxus | reverse complement strand
AGTAAAGAGGAATAAGAGATTGGGTTTGCTTTTCTGTTTCTGCATTTTGAAGGATGAATGGAGGCAATGTAGTATTTTGATAATTTTTCTGCTGTGTCACAGGGGCTGGAGCTGGTGCCCGGCCCCACCAGAGTCCCCGGGCTCCGGGGGGGCTCGTTTTCCACCCGACTGCTGCTCCTGCACGGTCCCCTGCCTCTGAGCCCGAGTTATTGCCTACATGCATGGGTAGAGCTTTCAGAAAAAAATCTCAGCATGTAATTAAGAGAGTGAGTGTATTTCACGGGTACAGTGTCTAAAGGAAACAGCTTCTCGCTGTAGCAGTCGTGAGCCCCTGTCAGATGAGATTTGCAGCAGAGGGAGGTCAGTGGGGAAGAGAGCTGCTGGCTTCCTTCTCCAGTGGGTGCAACTGTGCCCATCACAGTTACGGCTTTTTACGGATGCCAGGCGTACGGACGGGCTTGGCTCTCCGGCCATGCACAGCCCGTGCGGCAGTCTGAGACCAAAAACCCCGAAACCCAACCGGTACCCCTGGAGAGAGGCAGCGTGCCGGTGGGTCACGCAGAGCCCCCAGGTCTGATACCTCGTGCCAGAGCCAACCCCACCGCTCGGGAGCGGGCAGAGGAGCCGGCGGGCTGGAGGGAGCGGGATTTACCCCAGCGCTATGGTCCGAGGCACGGCAGCGTGGTCCGCCCTGGCATCAGCAATGGGAGACGGAGTAAGTGGGAAGGGGAAAGCGTCTCTGCTGTGGTCTCGGCTGAGTTCAGGGACGACAATAAGCAGCAACTCCTGCAAAAGTGGGGTACTGCCCACTGCCCATCTCCTGGTATAAAGGGGTCCACCACTGCTCATGCCTCGGTGCCTGCGTTGCTGTTTCCGTTGGTATTTTTCCTTCAAGTGCCTCGAGGTGTGCTTAGCAAGGCTGCCTGATGTTTTCGTAGGGGACTGTCACCAGAGGATGCCTGGGGAGCAGAGACCCTGGTCCTGCTGGCTGCTCGGGAGTTTAAGATCTGGAACAGCTCCCGGCTCCAGTTGGGATTTCAGTGCCTTGGGGTGTTTTTCCCTCCTTCCATGTACACTAACAACAAGCACTTTGTAGTCATAACGCCTTTTATTTGTCTTTAAACAAAAAGCAAACAGCTTCGCTCATTTAGCAGTGGAAGAGGTGAAGACACTGTTAGGTCATCTTGGGAAAGCCACCCCTAAACAAGCAGCACTCCTTACTTTAAACCAGAATAGTGATTATCTTTGAGCTAATTGCTGACATCCATATGTAATGGCAATGCTAGATACATAGATAAATAAAGGCAGAGTAAAATAGGGGTTTTACTGAACTATTTGGGTTGTTATGCTCTGCAAATACTCTAAGAAGTGGCACATTAATGTGTCTTACTTGTTTTCCAGTAAGTCATTAGTTGCTTGAGCGAAGTTGCTCATGCCAGTTTTCCCCTTCATTAAATATTCATGTTTACTAATGGAAATTGTCTTGACAAATTGGTCAAACTGAGCAACTTATGAATTTATGCCATAGACTAAAAAAAAAAAAGTAGTTTTGGAACTCCCAGTGAGCTGAAGTAATGCTTAAGATCATTAACACTCCATTGATTTTATAACCAAAAGATCCCTAGAATAAATAGAGCATCCTTTAAAATGCGGCGTGGCTGTTTATCTCAATGCTTAGGATTAATATTTGTATTTTTTCCCTGAAAAACTCCATGAACTTCTGAAGACGCTTTTTATTGCCAAGTGTGGTGGGCAGCTGGGCGGTGGGGAAAATGAAGGATTCTGCCCTAAAAAGGCCCAAACTGGCCAATAACCACTGTTGTGTGACAGGAGAAATCCTGCCTGGGGACGTGGGTGTCCCTGGGAGCCCCTGGGCGTGGGTGTACCCACACTCCATAGGGAGTAATTACACTGGAAAACCCACTGCCTGAGCTCGGGCAAAATTAATGCTGCTTGAGGCAAGTATTAATTAATAGATCTCTATCTCCTCGAGGCAGCTTATGTGGCCAAAGGCTTATGATCAAGTTAAATGGGGGCAATTTTTCATGGAAACTAATTTATCCCATTAACCAATGACTCAGAGCCTCTAACTAATAATATTTCAATTCTCTGCCCCAAAGCGTGGCTGCTAGAGCGGCTCGAGGACAGATAAGAGCTTTTTAACATAGACACCGCTTTTTTCTTCTTTTTTTTTTTTCCTTTTCAGCCTAAACTCATTTTGGTGATAACCACGCTGTTGCTTAAAATGAAACAAAGAAAAATCTTCAGCTATCAGCACTGCGGTGTGCTTGTGCCGAGGCACACCCCGCGTTACAGCGATGCCCTGGGTGCAAGGCGAGGACGTGCGAGCAAACAACACCCGTGATCAGTCCAAACGCAGGAAAAATCCCACGGAGGGCGGGCAGCTCGTTCAAATCCCGGGTCTCCTAGGAGACGAAAGGCGGTCCAGGGATGGGTAATGACTTGGTTCGTATTGCTCTGCTAAAATAACTTCCCCTGCCAGTGCCCAGCTGCTCCAGGCTTGTCCTTGGCTCCGTGATGAGGAACACGCGGGCAACCAGAGGAGCTGCCAGCGCCGGCTCCACTCCAGGAGGTGCCGGGCTCCTTCCCTCGGCACCAAAATACCGCTGTCGGGTGGCTTGTGTTACGCTCCCTTGGTTGCTTTTCACTGATGATGACAAAAGTTAATCTATCTCAGCAGTGACATGATCAACATTTAACTTCAAATCTTAAAAAAAATAAAAAGAGAGCGAGAGTGCAGGATAAGGCACGGGGAAATTTCTGCCTAGATGAAGCCACTAAATGTCAAAGTTACGTAAGAACTTCATCTGGAGTCAATCGAGACGAAAATGAGATGAAATTTCTCAAATGTCATCTGCTTTAAATTCAGCCAGTGTTTACTGTCATTCAAAGCTGTAATTCTGGGCAGCCCAGGTACTCGGAATAAGTTGGTTTGTTATTGAATGGAGCTGGTTACCCGCTGGGAGAGGATGGGCTGGAGCTCCACAGGTCCCGCTTAGCCGCCGGGCTCCCTGCGCGAGCCAGCGCGATGCTGAGCCGTCCAGGGTCTGGGCATCGGTGGCACAGCCTGAGGTACAGATATGGGATGTAAATAATCCATTTAGCATTAACATTTGGAAATTGTCACTCAAATCTAACTGAATTTATCATTTTTAGTGCCAGAAGTGGGACAAGGTGCTGTATCCAGTTTTTTTTGATGACTCCTCCCTTAGTAACGTGCCTGTTGCTGCCCTCGTCTGTGCCAACACACATCCAGAATTCCTGCCACGCGTTCAGATTTTCATCTTCTGGGAACTGCCAAATGCAAATAAAGTTAAAAAAGAGATGCCACACGTGAATGCTGCTTTGGGTGTGACTCAGCAACGCAACAGCCCTTTGCTCCAAGGTATCCAGCGCAGGGGGAGCGTGGTCCTCGGGGCGGAAGCGGCCGTGCTTGGGGCTGGTGCAGCTGGGGGCTGATTTCCTGGGATTTAGGGATTTCCTGGAGCTCTGTTCTTCACCTTTCAGAGGCTTAATTAAGCAGTTGACTTGCAGTGCAGGTCCTCAGTGTGCCAGAATGTGTCCTTGAACATGCGTATGTGCTGAGGACAATAGTGGGTTTGTGTGTGTTTGAAACTGCAGGTGACGAGTTAGGGACCTGGACGGGGGCTGCGGGGGGCTGGGGTCCCATCCGTGGGGCTCAGCCCTGTGTCCCCGTGGGCTGGGACAACCCAACGTGCCCACGAATCCTCCTCCGAGCCCCGCGTAGCCGCAGCCTGGTACTGGTGTCTCTGGGGCAGCCCCATGGGGCAGCGGGGTAGGATGTGTCAGTGTTATATCAATGGGGGAAATTTCCTTTTTACTTTGATAATTTAAAAATTTCTGAGAATTTTCCCATCTGAAGAACTTTTTTTTTTTCCACTCCATTGATTTGTTTGATTTTGTCCTGAGCCCAGCTCACACGTGGTGAAACAGGTNGGGGCTGCGGGGGGCTGGGGTCCCCTCCATGGGGCTCAGCCCTGTGTCCCCCTGGGCTGGAACAACCCAACGCGCCCACGAATCCTTCTCCAGGCTGCGGCTGCACGGGGCTCGGTGCTGGTGTCACTGGGGCAGCGGGTTAGGATGTGTCAGTGTTATATCAATGGGGGAAATTTCCTTTTTACTTTGATAATTTAAAAATTTCTGAGAATTTTCCCATCTGAAGAACTTTTTTTTTTTCCACTCCATTGATTTGTTTGATTTTGTCCTGAGCCCAGCTCACACGTGGTGAAACAGGTAGTCTGTATATCTGTACGAATATAACAGATACTCTGTGTTACTCCCAGAAACAGGGTTATCACTTCCTCCTTGCTTTCTATTTCTATTGCTTTGTTTCTTTTATTTTTTTTTCCTTTGAAGATGCTGTGACAATCTTGTTTTCCCTGACAGTAGTTCTGTTTATCAGGAGTGATCTTTTGACCAGCACAGTCGCCAGTAGCCCCTTGGTGGTTGTTTGAATCTGGACTCTGTGGGTAGAACCGCTCCCACCAGGCTGCTCTGGAAAGGTCAGTTAGGACACAGCCCTGGTGTGCTCTGGAAAGCAGAAGGATGCTCTTTTGCTGTTTTAAAAGCCAAACGCGTGTTGCCAGCAGCAGCGTGCTGTCCCCACCCTCACCAGGAGCAGGTCACCTGGGTGCAAGGAACAGCAACACAACCTTGTGCTGATGATGGACTAAAATCTTCCTTTTGTGCCCCTGTTGTGGCTGTTTGGGGTGTTAGTGTGGATGCTCAGCTCCGATGGGCACTGCTAGTCTCTGCGGCCACAGCATCCTCTTCATCCTCCTCCTCTCCATCCTCCTCCTCTTCAGCCCCAGGGGCATGGGTTTACACGCACAGGGGGTGACTCCAACACCCGAGTGCAGCTGGCAGGGTGGTGACTGATTTCCCCACTTTCAGCCCTTGCACGATAAGCAGTGCCGTTCCTCAGGAAGCATTATCCACATTTGCAGCAGAAAAGCTCCTCGCCGCAGGGAGTTTGCTTTATGGCTCGAGAAGAGCAGCACGTATTTCAGTGCCTACGGTGACGGCGGGCTCTTCCCTGTGCTTAAAGATCGTTATCCCGTGCTCTTTCATTCAGCATAACTTTTATGTCTAGGAAATTAAATTCCTGGGCAAAATAATGACATGTAAATGCTGCTGGGCTATTATTCACAAGGGGCCAATTTTGTAGCCATTTGTTGGCATTTGAAATGTCAGATTTATTGCTCTGTAACATACACAACATACAGTTAAAAAATGGAACATGAAAGGCTCCAATCAAGTCTGCAACTGTGAGCTTTGAAGGTAGCTGGACATCAGAGAGGAAAAATAAATTATCTGAGCTGAGCCAAATGGGTCCTTTATTCCCAATGTACTTTGTGCCCCAAACATCGTGGGGTTCCTGGCTGCGTGTGCTGTGGTCCCTGAGCCCGGGCTCCACCCTGAACAAGTGTTTTTCCGAATTTGTTTTTCAGCTGGAAGCCTGTCCCTGCACCCAGCTGGAGGGGTTTGGTGTTTGCTTTACCTGCCTGAGCGGGAGAAGCAGCAGGAACGTGTTGGTGGTGGTCCAATGCCTGGGTATGGCTGGTGATGGTCTAAGGAATGATTTTATACCTGATTCTGCGTTCACCACCAGCCAGGGAGCACCGCTGGGTGTCTGGGTCGGTATTTGCAGCTCCACGTCGGGACACACAGTGTCTTGCACTCGGGTGGGAGCTGCTCAGCCTCTGCTGCTCTTGCCGTCATGCCGTACATCCAAAAAAGTCTGATTTCTGCCCGATTTGGATTTTATTTCAGTTCTTCCACCCTGCTCCGGGACAGGCAAAGCTTGAGAGATACACGGGGAGCTGGCAGAAATTAGCACAGCACAGGTGATTGTGTGCAACAGCTGTTATGCTGCCATCGGCACTCGTGTAGGATACCCACGGCGTGACCGATACCCACGGTGTGACCGATACCCACGGCGTGACCGTGCTGCGTGACATCAACAGTTCAGCCAGAGGATTTATGGGGTGGCTGCCCTGCGTGTTGCAGAACCAGCAGCAGTGGGACCCCCAGCAGAGATTTGTTCCTGGGGATGGTGGGCTCTGGCTTTCACGGTCCCCCCAAGTCTTCTGTCACGTTTCCCAAGGACCCTCCCGGGTCTGTTTGCTCCTGGAACGTTCTGGGGGGAGGTTCCGTGCTGGATGCTCCCCTGGTACCCCGGTGACCGTTCCCCTCGGGTTCCTGCAGCTGGGATGTGTTGGAGCTTCAGCAGCAGCTGATCCACGGGATGCAGGAGGGTCTCGGGCTGTGGTGTCCCCTGACCCCCATGTTCGGGGGTCCTGCCTGTGGCCCTGCTGCGGCGGTACGTCCCAGCTCAGCCACCCCGGGGATGGCAGCGGGTTGTCCCTGCTGGGGGGGGGTGGCCTGGTGTAAATAGGGATTAAAGAGCTGCGTGCGTGCTTGCACATCGAGCATCTCCCCGTGAAGCTTCTGTTAACGCGGACACCCACGCGCTCCTGCTTCCTCTCGTGGTGCTCTCGGAAAAACAATCAATACAAACCCTGTCGAGTCCTCGTACGGCAGATGACTAATGAGCTGTAATTGCTCCCCAGCCCTACAGGAAACTAACTCGGTGAGGAGTTAGGGATTATCCAGCTGTACGTCCCAGGGAGGTTATTATTCTGGGAAATTAATTTAATTAGTGCAGACCTATTGGAAATACAGAGGGAGAGCTGAAGATTGGCAGGGCAGAGACAAGCAAGATGCTTTTAAAAAATTGTAAATACGCTGAGTGAAAGGGGTGAATTGATGTTAACAAAATTGCTTCTTTCTCCTTTGGGGCTTTGTTGTTCTGAAAATAAAATTCTGTCTTGAAGGTTTTTTTAAGACAAACAGCTTTATAATGATTCTGTTCTATTCTCTGCTCCTGAGCAAGGTGATGTCCGTGGAGATGCAGGTGACCCGTGTGCTGCCCTGGTGACGCTCTGGGGGACGTGCACCATCCTCGCTGGGACCGTCTCCAGCGGTGACCACGAGCAGATGCCAAGAGGAGAAACAAGGCAGGTCTCCAACATTCCCCCAGGTACTTGCCTGCCTCCGAGTGCTTTCAGCTCTTGAACCTTGCAGAGCAACACAAATCTTTTGTATTTACTGTCTCTTAACGGCTTTCCCCTCCGCGGCATTTGTCCGGTCTCCTTTACAGTTTCCATTAACACAGAGTCTAACCGTGCTCTTTGATGGCTGTGTTGGAACAAAGCCATCAGCTGGGTGCTGGGTAACGAGCTGGGTGTCTGAGCGAGCGGGATTTCCCATCCACGCAGGAGCTGTTCCCCCAGGTTGTGCTTACCTGGCAGGTGGTGTTGGCAGTAGAGAAGTTTTACAAGTTTTTGTTAAATTGGCTTCACCCTCCAAAGCTGCAGCGACGGTGGGCTCCCACCCGAGACAGCTGTGGGGAAGAATGTGGCTGCCCAGGGCCACGAAGATGCCGTTTGCAGGAGTTTTAGGCACACAGGAGAATATTTTTGGTTGCTAACGAAGGAGTGTGGTACTTCTGCTCATCCACAAAGAGTGCTGCAAAAAAAGTGAAAAATATTATTTGTAATTATTTTTAAAGCATATGTATCTGTGACACGGGGAATGTTTCCGAGGGAAAATGTTCAACAAAATATTAAAAAGTGCTGCTGCTTGTGAATTTCCCATCAACATCCATCAGTGAGAAATCTGCTCGCTGATGGAAGTGGTGGTGACGGGTTTTCGCTGTCAAGAGGTGCCCGGGCTGAGCGGTGAGCCTGGCTCTCCATCCCGCCCCGTGTCCAGCCCCGCACCCCCCGAAGCCGGTCACCTGCATCTCCCGCAGGACCCTCCACTTGCCCTGCACGCTGGAAGTGATGTACCTTCAAAGGGGGCAAAAGGAGAGGGTGGAGGCGTGATCCCCCCCCCGGCATCGCCGTCGTCCCCTTCCAGCGACTGGGGGAACTGGTGCAGATGCAAACTGCAGGTGGCCGGATGTGCAGCTGATTGTGCCAAGAAAATAACAAGTTTTGGGTTGTTTGTGTTTCCAGCAGGAGATTTCTGCAGCAGGCTCAGGAGGGGTTTATCTTGGGGAGCGGGGAGGCAGGTCCTGGAATGGATTTTCATGCTCAGAGCTCCCAAACACCAGCACCGGGCAGCTTCTCTGTTTGTTTTGCAAATCCCCGTTATCCCGCCGTGATTGCTTGTGAAGTGGAGCAAAAAATGGAACCGCTGAGGGCTGGGCGGCAGGACTGTGGTTCCTCTGCTGGCGGGGCTGGCGGGTTGGGAAGGGCACGGGGACATCCCACAAAAGCCTCCAAATGGGGATCTGCACGGAGTAATTAGTTTGTAAGTTCACCCTTCTCAGCACATGGCATTTCTGCTCTGCAGTTGTTTATGGAGAGCTTCTTTCCTGGGGTCTTCAAAATTGTTCTGTCTCTCAATATTTTATATATTTGGTAACAGAATAATAATTTACTTTGATTTGTTTAAGACAGAAGATTAAAAGCCAGCAGTCTACAACTGCTGAAATGTCATAACAAAGCTCACCTGTTGGAACGGGAGGAGGGTCGAGGGTCGGGGTGTGAGGGAGTTCCTCTCGCTGTCAGACACCTTGGCTGGTCCTGGCAGAGAGCTTGGCTGCTGGCGGCAGCTTGGAAAGTTTCAAGCTTCAAAGGAAGCTCCTCGTTTATATTGACAGAGGGCAGAGAGCTCTGGGGTGATGCACAGGGGCTGGGTGTTTATGTTGGGGTTGGTTCTCTGGGGTTTGTTGTTTGTTTATTTTTCTTTCTTTCCTCTGCTCACAGGGATGCTCTGGGGCTGCCCCTGGGGACCTGGACACCTGAACCAGAGAGGTCTGAGCTGGTCCCCTTCCCTCTCTCACCCGTGGGCTGAAGCAGGACAGGTTGGAGACGAGCGTTTGCAGTGCCCGGGTGAGATCTGCTGGCAGAGAGCTCTGGTCTTGAAACGGAACACCGTACAGTGACAATATAGAAGTGGAAATAGGAAAACACACATTCAAAGTGAATATTTGATCTGGAAGGCTTTTGTTGTTTTTTTCCTCCCAGAATGTGTATTTCCTTCACTTTGTTTCTGAGATGTGTCGGGTAGAATTTTTTTGCAGGTAATTGAATCAAAACAACACAATTCTGCAAGCGGTTTAAGTTCCATCGGACCGTCATTCTTCTCTGGAAATCTGCTGGAACCTTTTCTCATGAGCTCTGTTCGGTGCATCCTGCCCTGCTAACGGTGCTCCTGCAGCCTGCGGGGAACCGTCTCCACGGGGAACCGCGCCGCCAGGTTAATTATCCATGTGCTCTGCACCAGCCTTCTGAAATTAGGGGATTTGTACGTGTGCACTTCATGGATGTTTTGGAAAGGATGCATTTATCAGGGGAGGGAAGAGGGCTGGCTGCTCCTCCAGCCTTCCCCAGGAGAGGACAGAGGCTGAGGTTCGGGTGCAATTCCAAAGCTGCAGCGTCCAGGCAGAGGGACAACAAGGGCTGTCACCAGAGCAGCGTCCAGCCCGGAGCTGCGGGCTGGTGAGGTGTGGGGCTGTGGCAGGAGGTGCAGAGGAGCCTTTTGGTGCTGAGCCCCTGGGCCACCCTGTCTGCGGGACCCTGGTGCTGCTGCTTGCCTGCTATGGACACAGCAAATGGTGGGAAATGCAAGATAATTGCTCGTAAGCAAACCTTGTGCAAAAGTTCTCAATAGCAGGGCTCTTTTGCAGAGGGATTTCTGATTTTGCCAGTGATGGTTACATTTGTGTAACAAAGACAAAAAAAAATATATTCTGTTTGTAAAGTGACTTAAAGCATCCATGGAGTACATATAAATTGGCTTGAAAGTAGGTCAGTGCGGCTTTGCACGTAGCGTAATTGTGCCGCGTTTGTGTGTGAATTCAATTACAGAACCGTAAAAGCTTAGAGCCAGAGCTGCGTGGGACACGAGTTCTTTGGCGTGATCTCTCTTGCTTTAATCTCTCCAAGCTGGTGAGTCTGGGGAGAGCTTAATTAAAGTCAGTGGAAGTAATTCTGCAAAACGCAAGCCCGCGGAGAGCCGGGATCTGCTGCTGGTGTCGGGGCCGGCTCGCCGCTCTCCTCCTCGCCACGTGCCTTCCTCTGTCCCCTTGCCACGTCCTCGGAGAGGGCGACAGAATCACAAAATTAATTAACTCCTGGATGCCCCTCTGTGTGCAGATTAAGCTGAGCTGCGGAGCGTGGGGTGGTGCCCGCTGGCGGGGGCTTGGGGGCTGCGGGACCCCAGCCAGGGAGCCATCCTGCTCAGTCCTGGTTATTGGTGCTTGGATAAGATGGAGTCAAATTATTTGCATGTTCAAAGAGAGAATATAAAACTAGACTGCAGCATATTTTACGGCTTTTGTGAAATGTTGATGGATGTTGTTGGAGTAGATGGGGAGCCACCAGCAGAGCTCGAGGGCAGAGCTCTTCTCCGGGAGCCTGGCTGCTGAATTAATGCAGGGAAAGAGCAGAAAGCAGGAGTGTGCAGCGAAACTTGGGGAAAATAAAGGTTTTATTTTTATATTGGGACTGCCGAGTAAGAGAGGCAGCTGAGTTAAAAACTCTGATTTTGGTGAAGCCCTAAGGTTGTGTATTTGGCATTTATAACCCAAACCTGGGAAATTTCCCACTAGGAACTGAGAGAACAGAGTATCAGGAAAATGGGAACAGCAGGAAGGGGAAGCGAAACAAGAGCATTTCAGACAGTCCGGAGTTTTGAGCCTGCATCTGGATTTTTAAGCTTAAGTTTTAAATATGTTTTTCAAAGTATGAGATATTTCTGTGGGACTGACACCTCGTTAGTTGTCTTGTCACCTGCCAGGTGTAATTATTTTATCCGTCCATCAGCTCCAGGGGTTTCTCTGTGCCCAGGCTGGGTGCCTGCTCCTGCGCAGGAGCACATCTGCACTTCAGCACAGCTCCTTGTGGCCTGGGATTTGTTTCAGCGGGGAATCCCAGGCGTCGATCAAACAGACAGGCATCCCAGTTCCCTTTGTATAGGGCACCCTAAAGAGACTCCAGGCAAGGGTTATGTTTTCTTCTTGCTCCCTCTATACCAGGAGGATGCCCTGCTGCTGCCCCGGGCTGCGTGGGGGGTTTGTCCCCTGTCACCCGTGGTTGGTGGGACGCTGCTGACCCTGCTCGGGGTCTGTGCTGCGGTGACAGTGACCCCCCTGAGAGGTGAAAGGACGGGAGGGTCCGTGGTGCCCTGCAGGTTGTGCCCTGGATTGCTGCAGAGGTGACACACGGGGCGTTTATCCGCAGCTGTGTGTTGAAAGCTTCTGAACGAGCGAGTCTGGATGCTCTGGTGGGTCCAGCACTAACCCGTCGGTATTATTTATGTATCTGCGAGGTGACACGGCTTCGAGTCTGGCGTGACTCCTTCCATCAAAAGCCTGCAATTACCTCCAGATAACCTCCTCTCCTTTCCCCTCGTTTTATTCATGACTCTGACATTTCTGGCTGGCGTGCTTCAAGCTTCACTCGGGCTGGGGGAGGCAGATTTTTGTGCCTCTGCACAACGATGGCATCGTGTCGGCACTCAGCACACCCGCGCTGGGCTGCAGCGGGATGGCGAGGGTGACGCTGTGCAGGAGCTCTGGGCATCGCTGCAGAGCCCATCCCCTGCCTCCTTCATGTCGGGAGCCCTTTTCCCAGGTTGGGGTCTGTACTCTTTGTTTGGGTTTTGGTGGCAGATGCCAGCCAGATTCTGGGGTCCTGGGGGGCTTGTGGGGACCAGGGTTCTCTGGACCTGTAAATTCTGTTTCCTGACCCAGTCCCTGGTCGCTCTCGTGGTGCTTCTCCAGCACATCACAGGCCCCAGTTTTTGCACTAAATCAGACATCTCTGTCCAGTCTGTCTGGATATCCTCGTGCTTAACCTGCTGCAGGCACCATGAAGAATAGAATCATATTATTGTGGAGTTTTACTGTGAATTATTGGGTACATCATACCCAGAACCAGGCAGTAGTATAACGAACGTGAGCGTGCTGCCGTTACACCCACCCCTGCTCACACACAACCCCGACACGTTCAGTAGCTTGGTTGTACATGCAAATGGATGGTGTGACTGTGTGCATACAGATTTGTGACAGCTCCAACACGCCTGCTTCGGGAAAGAGGAGCTGGGAATAATTTAACGCTTGAGAAAGTGCATAAATGCCCGAGCGGTTAGAGCCCGGAATGCTTTGCCGGCTGCAAACAGCCGAGGAGCCCACGCGTGCGTCTCTTGCACAGGCACAAGGCACCTAATCAGCTCTGCAGGAATCGTTAAGATAAATGTCTCTTGGTTAGGTTCTCCGTTCTAAAGGAACGATCTCACCATCTGCATAATCTGCATTGTCCACTGCTCCAGCAGGAGCGTGCCTGCTGCCGCGGGAGGTCAGCGCGGGTTGCTCAGGACCTGCCACAGTGCATTAGGTGTTTATTTTGTTGTTGTTTTAATGAACACATTCCAGAGAAAGCTATTATTAATGAAGCTGCAGTGTGGCACGGTTGGCCAGCAGTGATGCTAACTTGGTCGGAAGGACCCATCTGCAGAACTTCCTCTTTCAGAACCGCAGCCCAGCCGCCACCAGCCGCCACCAGCCGCTGGGGGGAATCCTTGGCAGCGGTTCAGTGCGTTGCTGTGCCAAAAAGGTGCGTCTGAAGCCAGAACTAAATTGGAAGCATGGGGATTCATTGTGATGTGCCTGCCACAGGTAGGTAGCATGGGGACAAGCAGCAGTTCAATATCTTGGAGCCTTGGGTTTGAAGAGATGAAAAAAAATCCTGAGCATATGCTAAAAGATTCTCCACATGAATAATAGCTTCTAATTTGCTCGACACATCCCTAATAATCCTGGCAGCTCCTCTCTCCATAATTAACATCTTCATTTGGTTGCTTTCTAAAGGTGTAATGTGGATTCTGTCTCGGAGGACTTCAGCCCCTTGGTTTCAGCGGTGGGAGCGGGGCTGTGCTGGGGAGGTGGGAGGATGCTCAGGGGCCCAGGGAGCATCCTGCCGGGGCTGAGCTGAACCAGCTCCGCTCCGTTGGGGTGGATAACATCCCAGCCTGCTGTGGGCAGGGGCTGTGCTTTCACGTGGAGTCAGCAGCAGAGGGGTAGGATGAATTCTCTTTAACTGATATGGAACACGGAGCTCTGTTTAGCAAACGTGCAGGTGACAGAGGCTGTGCCTCTTACGTGTGTGTTACTGCTTGGCTGTGTGATAGTCACCGGTCGCTGTAGCTTAAAACCCGCCCATCTCATCCCCCCAGCATCACTAACACAGCGTCGGGGCTGCTGTGGGAGGGGGTGATGGAGCAGCGCTGCAGCGAGGCTGGGCTGGGGCCATGCCCAGTTCCCCTTGGGCACCTTTCCTGGGCGAGCAAGGGGCCGTTTGCACACAGATAGATGAGCAATGAGGCAAGCGCTGGGTTACCCTGCTCGCAGAGCGATGCTCAGCCTGGGCTGTGGGGCAGCTCTGCCCCACGGCTCCTCCAGCAGAGAAACCAGCTGCGGGAAATATCCCCAGAACACGAAGTTATCTTCCTCCCCCAGCTTCTCCTCTCTCCGTGACCTAGTTCCTGCCTGGGAGCACTGCAGAAAGCCGCGGGAGGGGGAAACAGGGATGTGTTTGAATAGGGAAGGTTGATTACTATTTTAAGCCCCTTCTCGGGTAGGAGCATTTCAAGCTCAAGCACCTTCCTCACCCAGAACAGGGAGATAACTAGAGGCTGCTCCCTCCCTGCCCTGCGGTTTGGCGGCACTGGAGCTCCAGGCAATTAAAATCCCTTCGCGTGTCTCTGGCGAACCTGGTGTAGTTGCTGTATTCTCAAGCCAGCGTGATTCAGTCTTGAAACAGCAAATTATCTTGTTCGGAGGCGGTTTTATGGGTTGTTTTACCTAACCGGTGTGAGGTGAGTGTTTCAGATGGATTAATTTAATTAAGTGACACCTGAGTGAGTGCAGGGCTGTGGGACAGAGGCGGGGAAAGCCCCTGTGCCAGGAACTGATGCAGATCAAACGCTTGTTCGTGTTCCTGTCCGTTAGAAAAGCCTCAGCCTTTCCCCCGAGCCCTCCCAAGCAGACACAGCACGTGCTGGAGATGCTGATCCTTGCTTGCAGAGCTTTGGGACGTGCATCCCTCGAACACGGAGACTTGGGGGGTGGCCGGTGCTGCTGTGGCCCCATGGGGACCCCAGGGATGTGGGGGGCTCTGGTACCTGTGTGCTGAGGCTGGGCAGCAGCTTTTGGGCTGCTCTGGGGAGTGCAGGGAATGAGCTGAGATGAGGTTTGGGGTCCTGTAAGGATGAGGGAACAAACTTCTACAGGTCTGGGCTCGGCAGGACTCCTAAGCCTGCCCCAGCCCTTCTCTGAAAAGTGCCCAAATGGAGGTCGGGCTTCAATTAAAGGCGAGTGCAAAGTTCTTCCTCCCATGCGACTCGAGCAGGTGTGTAAAGTGTGAGCAATGCTCCAGCTGTTGACTAGAAGGGATAGAGTTTCTATCTGGGCACTCCCAGACAGCAGTGCCTTTACTGAGTTACGTATGTGCTCGGGTTTGGGTGAAACTTCAAGTGGCTGTGCTGAGCTCAGCATCCTCCTGGATGTGGTCCCTCCGTGGCCCCCATGCCGGCAGCTGCTGGACCCCGGCAGAGCGGCAGAACCATGAACCCCGAGCTCGTTCCTCTCCAGAGGCGATGTCCCCGCCAGGACGGTGGATCCGGCGGCAGCGGGTGGCCAGGACGTGCCGTCTCCCAAAGCCAGGCTGCAGCCTGTGATGGATAACGCAGCAAACCCAGACGGCAGGCGTGGTGCAATTTGAAAGAGGGAACTTGTGCAAAGAAAAACGGGGAAAAAGCCCCTCGGTCCTGTATCACCATGCTGCTTCTGTTGCCTTCCATTTTTCCCAGAGCAGCAGAGTGATTTCCAGTGGTTCTCGCTTTCCCCAGGGTGCTGCCGGGGATGTTTATGGCCCGACAAACACACCCTCCCCTGCAACCTCCCTCTGTGTTCTGGTTCATGCAGCAGCTGCACGTCTTTCCCGATGGAGCAACCACCCGGGTGTGGAGCAGAGGGCAGCGGAGTGGCTCTGCCGCGTCCAGCCGGAGCCAGGGATGGGAAGAGCCGGACCCTGGAAGTTCGAGATGGCAGACGATTTTTTTTTTGGCACAGGGATGGCTCAGGAACCGGAACACAGTTTGCAGGATATGCCAAGGTATGAAGCAGTTCTGCTCGTTTTGCAGTGCTCCCTGCCCCTGTCATCTGGGTGAAATCTCTCCAGACCTCCCCCCACAAAGTGATGTTTGACCCTTTCAGCAAGTGGCAGCAGGAAAGCTCGGGATGCGTTTGGCATTTCTTTCTTGGGCTTGGAAAGCTGCGTGAAGATTCAAAACAGCCAAAGCAACAGGCTCAGCTGCAGAACGCTGATTTCATGTTTCATTTAGACAAATTACTCCCGTGAGTTCCTAATAAAAACAGATGCTGGCTGGTGTCACAATCAGCGAACAATCCTGATAACCGGAGCGGCTATTTTTAGTTTTGTCTGAACCCAGCTCAGCCTCACATCAAGTTGTATTAAGTGTAGAAGATACAAATAGGATCCGTGCTGGTTGTTCATTTGCTTCAAAACACGCCAGAACCATCTCTTCTGCTTGGCGTGGCAGGTGGGGCGAGGGCGGCTGGGAGGGGGGTTATCTGTCAGCTCTCCAGCAGCACGTGCCGCTCGGGTACCGCAGCTGGTGTGGAAGCATCCATCAGGGATTGAGCTCCGGCCGTGTGCGGGGCGCAGCAAAGGGCCCCAAAGACGTGGCCCCAGGAACCTCCCTATGGAAATCTTCTCTGGCCGCCGGAGCAGGCGGGATGGGTTTATCCCCCAGCCCTGGGAGCCTGGCAGATGCTGTCTCTGCAGCCCGAGGGGTGACGTTCGGGAGCATCCTCCTTGGGATGCTGGGGGAACACAGCCCAGCCCCGAGCGGCGTGACCGGTGGCACTGGGGGGATGAGTGGCCGGAGGTGTGGCACTGCCCACCCCTTCTCCTTCCCGGCTGGCTTTGTCCTTCCAGTATATTCCCCACGTATTCCAGTGGGTTTGAAGCCTTGCAGTGCAGGGCTCCCCTGGGAAAGGGGTTTGGGGTTTTTTTGGGTTGGTGGGTGTGTGGTGTGCTGTGGGAGAAGCAGAGTTCGTCGGGTGAAGTCTCTGTTCCAGACTACAGCAGCTTGTTGGGAACTTCATTTAATCATCTCAATGTCACCGTTTAGAATTATTGTCATTTTCTCCCAAAGCAACTTAAATAAGGAGGAATGCAGTGTGAACCCATCCCCGCCTTTGTTCCCTTAGCTCAGTTTAGTTTTCAGTGCAGAGAATAAGCTTTATAATGATTCTTGAATTCTTCTGTTTTCACTGGCTCCCTTTTCCAAATTTTCGGTTTTATCAGCTAATAGTTCCTTTGACATTAAGTGCACAGCTACAAACAATTAGCACGCATGATTATATCTCTATTTATACTGTTTTTTGCTCTTCATGGGAAAAATTTTATTTCAGCTCCTCGTTATTTGAAAGCAATTTGCAGAAAAAAGTACTATTAGGAAAATGAGACTGATGGCATTTGGGGTGAGCTGAACGCGCTGTTGAGCGAATCAGAAATTAGTGTACATTGCTTTCATCTGGGTTCATTTGCTGCAGATCAAGTGTGATACTAATGATAAAAAATAGGTCGAGCTTTTAAAAGTACTGAGGTCTTTCTGTGAGACTGAATAAAAGTGGCAAGAGAAAAATTTATTTTTTTTCCCCCTATCTAAATTGGAATAATTTTAATAATTCCGTTATCTCTTGAAGCCAAGGTGCAGCCTTGTCTCGGAGCACAGCACACGTACGTGAAGAGCCTTCCTGTGCTCTGGAGGCTGTAGAAAGGTACAGGACCTGGATGGTGTCCTGTGATGGGATAAATACATGCAGGGTGGGAGAGAAAGGAGATGCAATTGAATGTCTTGATTTTGCATTTTCTTATGTGCCTGTCTAATAGCAGTTGGAGTATCCGAGTTAGTAAATTAGGTGTAATTAGTACATTTGGCTGAAGCATGGGAATGGAGCTGGTGGATGTTGTAACACCCAGAAATGTGGAGAAGCTGCTGCTGACCAGCAAAACGGTAATCAGTAGATAATGCAGGAAAAGAGAAAAAAAAACCCAACTTAAAAATAGGAGACCCCAAGAACATTCCTGAAATATTGCTGTTTGGAGGATCACTTAGAGTGGTTTTTGGTTGCAGCAGTGTTCTCCATCAGAAACCAACGCAGTATTTACAAGGTAAATGATCATTTTGTATTTTTTCAGAAGCCTTTAGATTCTGCTGCTGAGGTGTGAGCAAAGCCCTCGAGTCTGAGCTGAGCGAAGGGGATCCTGAGCCCAGCCGAGATCCCAGAAGGGCTGAAAGGGAAGCAGAGGATGAGTTTCCTGCTCAGTGTCTCCTGATCAAAGACAAACAAGTACCGAAGGCACCTTCCCCTTATTCTGTTCCCCTCCTCGGGTGTGATTGAACAGGAATTGCTGCATCTCCCCCTCGGTGCATAACAAAGGTGTCCTTTGGTTTGAGAGTGGGATGCGATTTTAACTAGAATGATAGAAGCACATCAATCCTTTAACAGTTGTGAAATTAGAAGGAAAAAACCCCTAAGAGCTGAGGAGATAGCTGGTATTCCAGCGACAGAATAATCTCAGCCCGTGACAGCATTCAGCTGGTGCCTGTCAAATCCCATCGGGAATGGAAGGTGACATTAGGAAGTCTCCAGATATGTTCTGATGTCACTTAGCTGATTTGTGTCATTTGATAAATTGCATGTTTGTAAAACCAGTGTCCTTTACCGCCTGTATCGTTCTGCTTTGCCAGTGTCGGGGTTCGGTGCCGGCGGCAGCAGCAGCTCACGGAGCCGTGGCTCCGCAGGATCTCACCACCTCCCTGTAAAAACCTTCGTGCATTTCCCAGCAGACTGGGCATGAAAGATGAATGAGATACACGAAGATACAGAAGGTGAGTCTTCTTTTAATTCTGCCTAATAACATCTCTGTTATTTTTTAAACATGAGGGAAAAGGGAAAATTGAACCCTAGCGAGAGGGGAAGGCACCGGCTCTCTTGCCCGGGGGGGTCTGGGGGTTCCCGGGGTGGCCGACACAGCTCGGTCTGTTGCCTGTTTGGGTCTCAGTCCCAAACCTGAGGTGGAATCCTGGGCTGGTCCCTGGGGCTGTGCCCCCTCCCAGCTCCTCCTGCCCCTGCAGCCACAGGCACAGAGAAGCTGGAAAGTCCTTGAGTGTCCTGGCAGCAGCTCTGCCCATCGGTGTGTGATCAGCTTCTCCCCAGCACAAACCCCAACAGCCTCACACCAGCTGCTGGGGAGAGAGTTCCCTCTGTCCACCAGGACGGTATGTCACAGGGAAATCTGGTCCAGCGGAGCTTTGACCTGGTCCTTCCCTCATCCAGGCTCTCCACCCCCCCCGAAGCACATCTGTCCCCCCCCAGCCTTTCCTCGGGAGCGCTGCCTTCAAGGCGTGACCATCGGCCACCCCGCTCGGGTCGAACCCTTTGTGGCAGTGACAGTGACCTGCTGGTTTCTGCTTTTGCTCTGGAACCGCCAGCGGCTGCTGCTGCTGAACGCTTCAGTGGAGGTGTCAGCACAGGGAGCACTGGATGTCCGACCCACCGACCATGGGCCTTCAAGGGCTCGATTGGGAAAGACCATCCTACCTGATTGCCTTGTTGTAAAACAAATCTTAGTAAATTAATAAAACCTTTTTCTTCTGATCATGCATTCTTTTAGACAAAAAAATATTTATTGACTTAGTTTTTCTTGCAGCTTACCAGCTTTCTGCATTTTCAAGTTTTCTGCCTTGGGTCTTGTAAGCTCAGCTGACTTTGGGAGGAACATTTATCAGTTCTATTTTGGTTTCAGATGGAAAGCTTGATGGCTTTCCTCATGACCCAGCATGACGTCTGACTTGTTTATTAAAAAAATCCCATAAAAATAGAGCTTAAAAGCAAACTCCTAAATACTCTTTTTTTTTTCCAGCCAAACCACAGCACACGATACTTGTATTGAGCGTTGTGTTGATCACAGGTAGCAGCGAGCTGCTGTATCGATCGTGTGTATTGGGAAATAACCCTGTGCAGCTGCTGGCTCCGCGCTGGCTCGTTCTCAACACACCAGTGGTGGGTGGAGGGTTTTAACAGCCTCACTGGGGCTGCGCTGCGTAGTTAAGAGCACATCTGCTGGAGAATAAATCGTTCATTTGAATAGTCCAAATGAATAGCTCTGGTCCTGTGTCGTAATTTAACTCGAGATTTCAGATTTGTCTTTGTTGT